>CAIGRS010247761.1:0-18656 GCA_903798395.1 Fraxinus floribunda
AAAACAGAATCAAAGTAAGTAAAACGAGGAAACCCAGTCACTTCATGGTTCAAATTTCTACTTATTAAGATAGGCAGGGCATAGTAACCTCAGGGAACTGAAAAGTGTTGCTAGATGATTTGGAGGTCTCCATTTGTATACTACTGTGTGTCGAATTTGCCAGCTTTTCAAGGCAAGCAGGAAATTCCATGTTCATGACATCCTGATCTGCAGCATTAAGAAATCTTGGATTGTTGACCTTCATCTTCAAATTCTGCCAAATGAGAACATAGTCCACAAAGTAAATGAGACTATTATTTCATCATCCAATCTTGGTGGGCATCATGATATGAACAAAATTACCCCCATAGTATTTATGATAAATTGTCAATTCCTTCTCCAAGTTATTGATCAAGTGAAAGGTTTCATCCAATCTTGGTGGGCATCATGATATGAACAAAATTACCCCCATAGTATTTATGATAAATTGTCAATTCCTTCTCCAAGTGATTGATCAAGTGAAAGGTTTGGACAGGAATTAGCAAATATCATTATCCTTGATAAAGAAAAAGTGTTGGATATGGGGAACAGTTTCTCTGGGAAAAGTTAAAAACAAAAATAGAAGCAAAGAGATAAAAATAGAGTACAATATGTCCTCAATGTTTAAATAAAAATAACAGAACAAAAGAAATCACTCATATAATTCCCTCCAGCTAAGTTATACGTCCATTAAAGTTTGACTATGATACAACCAGATGCGTTGGCCAAAAAGGAAGGGACAAAGTAGGACTCTTTCCCATAAGCAGCTAGATGCCACTTTGCGATCCTTAAATTTTCCTGCATCTCTCTCGCCCAATTAAATGAAGTAACTGCCACCATGTCACTTCACAAGATCTACTGTCCAGACTACCTCCAAAGCGCGATATTTCATAAGCAGAAACTCAGTCAAAGATGCAGCAAGAATATATGTTCCCAAAAATGGTAAGCAATCTCCCTTTTTTTATATAAAAAAATGGAATTCGCAAAATCCTAAAATTTTAGCATGATCATAAGATTCATAAACTATAGCATAAAGTGATTTCCCAGATTTGTTCTATAGTTGTGTATACCTTAGAAAAGGAAATAATCTGAGAGAAGATACAGCCTGTCTGAAGTCTTTGGAGTACAAATAAAGTTACGTTCAGATAATTTTATTATTTGACACTAATATAATTAGAATTCAAAAATAATATTCATGAAACACTGGTAATGGTACTAATCTGGAGAGGAGGAGGCCCGTATGATCCAGAAGTAGTATAATACTATTTTTTAGTTTTTGGATCAGTTATCAACTTCCACTTGAAAACATCACAGGTACATTGATTGCTGACCAAGTAAACAGGATCTCAACACTTCCCACTATGCTTAAAGGGCCTCAGGAGATCAATGCCCAGGACTTATCCTATTGAATTTATATACAAGCATCACCTGTGTACTGTAGTGAGATGCCAGAACACTTCCATCAGACAATATTTCGTGTTATAAACACATTTCTTGGCTAAGTTAGACAATGAAGTATTCTCATGTTGCTGGAGGGAGTGCACGACTAATAGATAATTTAAGTACTTCTAGCAGAAGATAATGCACAATGATAAGCATCCATTCCAACAATATAGATATCCCCATAACATTCAGCAGTCTACCATTTGTTTACAATATTTGATTGATTTTGAAAATTGGCACATAAAACTAGACAAATATCCAACAATCCGATTCGATTGACGTATATGATAAGCTCGTGGCAGAGTCTTCTCATGCCCAGAATACATCATTAAATGGTTTTAGTAATGTTTGATATTATTGAGAAAAATGGAAGACAAGGATCCTAGCATAATGGCTCTTATAACCAGCCATGACAGATCAGTCGATTTGACCCAACAGAATCTATTCAGATTGATTGTGGGATGACAGTAATAGCCTCAAGTGGAAAGAAAAATTTGTATCCAACGTGTTTTTACGAGAATAGGTAGAAAAAACCCAATGTAAGAAATAACCATACCTTGACAGAAGTTTCTGATGGATTCCTCAACTCTAAAGTAAGGCGTCGCAGATCTCCAGTATAAACTGTTCTAGGTAGGTGATGGATAACACCCTCTAGCCTAGGTAGACTCTGAACATCGAGCAAGTTGTAGACGAATCATAATTAACAATAGTTTCAGAGATATGCCAAGTTCAATCAAGTTTACACAAGAAAAACACACCATGTTCCATAGGAAAGTGAACAGTGATACCTTTATCACCAAGAACTTCAGATTATCTTTCGTAGACTTCTTTGACTTCCTTTTTCCTTTCGCAACTTTCTTTCTTATCATGTCTGAATCAAAATTGCAAACTCCAACCACCAAACCTGAGAGTTTCCACCTCACACCAACTATTTTAAGGGTACCTTCTGTTCTGGGAGTAACTGTTAACTGAACCTGAAAATTGTTAAAGAAAAAGTGAGGGGTAAAGAGGATAGGTAGGTAGGTACCATAAAATATAGCAAGTGCTACAGTGGAGTACCTCATTTTTAAGGCATGCTAAGTATGTATAAAACTGAGAAGATGGATGCAATAATAATGTCACAGGCCAAATTAAGAATGAAAATTGACATGCAACCAGATACTTAGAGAAAAAAATGCCAATGTTACAACGATCAACTCCAAATCCCTCAACCACCAAAAAAACATTGTAGATATTAGCTGGGAGTGTGATTGTGTTTGTGCAAGTCAGTGAGGGGTTAGGCCAGAGAGATTTACTTGTTTTGACTCACACTAGTTCAAGAGGTGAGATTCATTGAAAAATAATGCACTTTAAATTTTTCTCTTTTCAACCTGGTAAAGTTCTTTATTATCCTTAAAAGCTCACTTCAATGAAAATATATCAACCTATCTTTCTTTGATATCCACAACCACAAAAAACTTCGACATATAAATGATAATTGAAAAGTTATGGTCAAATTAATATTTGAAATGTTAGATGTAAACTGAGCCCATATTTGTCCCCCTTTAAAACAAAACTTTTTAATTCTCATACTCATTTTCAACCACACATTCACATAATAAAATATATTGCATGTAAACCCAAAACTTTTCCCACTTTTTACCACACATTCTCCAAAAAGTCAGTATTCAAAATAACAGCCATCAAACGGGGGCTTAAATTGCTAGTGGTTCTATGTAGGGATGGCAACAAGTATGGAATGGGTCGGCCATTCCCACCCCCGTCCCGTCAGGTATTTTTGTCACCTTGCCCCGTTCCCATACCCGATTAAAGAGGGACAAGGCTGGTCCCCTGCCCATTTATGATCCCGTTTATTTATTTCATATTTTATTTTCCGCTTTTATTTTTGCCTTTAGTTAGTAAATATTACTTTTTTTCCCAATTTGTTAAGGACAACTTATGTCTCTTTAAAAATGATGATAAATCTTTTATTTTTGTTTGACAAAATAACTTAAATTTCAAATTAACTTTAAATGGGACAGGTACTATGTTTCCCGTACCCCATTTGGGACAATGATCCCCGCCCCGTTTACCCGATTAGGCGGGTAATCGCTGCCCACGGGTATCGTTGAACGAATTTTTTTATCATCCCTAATTCTATGATAATGCGGGTAATACAGCCATCACTGATGCACTACACAACTTAGTCTACCAAGGGTGCCACTTTCACAACATGCTTCAAATTAGACATTTATCATGCATTGAATAGGATCTAAAAATAAAATCAAAGGTAATTCCAGACATCTTCGATCTAAAATCACACATTAAAACAAGACAATTTTAGACCAACTTGTAGTCACTCAGCTATAAGAAGCAAGAAAAATAATTCCTCATCAAAGTCCACTAGATTGTACCATTCATCTTCAAAGTTCAATATCTGCATACAAATATATCTACAAGAAACTAGTAAATTTGGCCCACATTTTTACGCAAAAACTCACCGCAGTTGTTTCACCTCCTTCCAAGGTAATTTCAATTTCTGATAAATTTAACGAAGATGTGTCTACACTAAAGTCCCTGTATCATAAAGCCGAAGTTATTTACAATTACAATTTAAAAGTCAAGGTATCAGCAAATGAAATAAAAAACAACGCAGTGCAACCTGGAAGAATCACTAATGCACCTGCTAACAGGTAATTTACTTGACTCTTCATCATTGTGATGATCAATAATTGAGCTACTTGCATCTACATCATTGAAAACAAAGATCACCAAAGTTGCACTTGAAATTGATATCAATTTAATTTTTGAAATGAACGTCAAAATTTTCATATATGATAGCTGAAATATGTATGAACTCGAGCCACAGGAGAAAGGATGGATTTGATTTGTAAAAATATAGACAATGAACATTAACAGGCATTGTATGGGTTTACCAGAATCTTTTTCATCAGAACTGGCATAATGCTTGCATATTAGGGAAACATTCGAGATGGAAATAGGAATTTGAAGAGGGTTTCTAAAACCAACATTCACCTTGATTGCCTCTGCAAGAAGCATGGAAAAAAATGTATCAAGTTAACTAAGAATACAAATAACAATTGGAAAAAGATCACGATTTCCAATCCCCAATAATCTGGAAAGAGGATTTTGCTATAAAAACACACAATCGTAGAATCGATGTTGATGCAATACACAAAATAGATTACTCCAGTGAAATATTACCACCTTGCTGTTCTGTGCGTATCATAAATTTTCACTAGCCACCTATATATAATATATGGGACTCACTGCCTCTAAAACATAGGATCAGTGATGGATGGGGAATAAGAAAGTCTGTTTTCACTGGCTGATCCAGTAAGAGGAATGGTAAAATAGAAATCCATTACATCTTTAATCCCATTAATGATAGGGCGAGTAAATTTGCGTACACATGGCTCATATAGCTATACCAAGTGCACTGAAAAGGTTCTCTGACTATCAAAATATAAAAAGGGCCTATTCTTTCCTTTTCTGAAATCCATCATAAATATGGAAATTTCTTTTCCAGATTCAAAAACCAATTTAATTATCATTGAGTTTGTCTTCCTTCTGTACATAAAATTTTGAAGATTCACAATATTTCTAAAATTGTGTATTCCACCCATCCAAAACTGCCACACCAACTCCCGTGTACTGTTTTTGCCTTGCCAATCATGTGGACCAATTTTAACATGTAAGCACATAAAGATTAATTCTAAACCACTTTGGGCTATTTCGCCTTCTCAAAAAGCATGGCATATTTGATCATTCCTATTATTAATGCGCAGAATGAACAACTGTGAAGATAATAAATTATACTTAACTAATCCAGTATTAAATGACTCAAATGCAATTCATATATTTCATGATTATCTTCGATTAGTGATAAGAAAGTAAAAAAGCTTTAGTAGACAGCAACCCATTGAGCCTGGAACCATTAATAATGGGAGAAGGTACGGCCGAAACACATGACAATGCTTCCAACTTTGAAACTAGAAAAATAATATCACCTTCATACCTCCAGCAATACAAACATTTGATTCACTGTACTTTTTGGGTAAAATCTTTGGTTGCTCCAGCCAGTTAGTCTTCATAACGGATAGTGATGGAACCATGTCCTCCTCCAAAGAAGACCACAAATTTTCTCTAACACTGGCCTGAAGTTTAGGAATTGGTGAAAGGAAATATGAATAGATATAGCTATTTACAGAAGGGCAAACAAGGTAATGCTGGGATCTATGCCTTACAGCCTAATTGTAAAATTCGATATTTATGAAATTCTATTGTTCTGCCTATCTACATAAATATAATAATAAAAAGATAAATCAACCAACCATTGGCTAATAAGACAGAAAAGAAAAACCCTAATCAACTTACGGCTGAAGATGAAGCATAAGTTCGATGATCTTCAAAAACAACTCGGAATGAAGAAATGTTGATCATGGGCAGCTGAAGTTTTGGCACCTCGAATGTTTTCCCTGTTTTCTACACAATCCAAATGAACCAAGTCAAAAACAGATACCACTGGTGTTTGGGCAGCATTAGTGCAATCCAAATGTTATCTAGTAAGATAAAACTGCCTAAATCTCGAGTACACCGGAAAAGGAAAAAAAGGCATGTTTAATTCATCGGTAAAAAAGGTAATTTGACGTATCAATAATGTGTTTCAGTTTCTACTGTTATCATAATGGAAACCAAAGATGTACATGCACACGAGGTTGTCCGTCCAGACAAAAAACTCAAGTGTAGTTAAACACCTGGATAATTTTCAATCATATCCTCATATTCAAATACTGAATTTCAAGAAAGAAGATGATAATATTTCGATTCTACTCTGAGATAATTGCTACTAGTTCCCCTTTTCCGGGTCATGGGGGAAAAAGGCTACAGTTGGGGAGAAAAGGAAAGGAACGTGATAAAGAAAAGAAAACAAACTTGGAATCATCAACAACCTGAACAATTTGAAAAAAGTCCCTTAGAAACAACTCCTGAGTCATCTTCGATTGATGACCACAGGCCAGGACTTCTAACATATGTTTAATAGCCTCGTCAGAAATTCCTAGAAATGCATACCACCTGAATCAATTGTGAGATTAGTACCACATAATTACATATTGATGCTGTCAAAACCAATAATTTTCTCCCAATACCAAATTGTTCAGTTTTCTGAAACTCACTTTCCAATGTGAAAATGAATATGATCCCTGATGCGGTTCCATGCAGTGCCGTTGAAGACGGAAAGAGCGCCTCTATATGTTCTAATTGCATGTTTTATCTGATAAAAGGCATGGTAAAGCATTCTTGAAGTTACATTGTTTACATGCATGTATAATTTTCATATTACACAATAACCAACCTGATCACATTTCTTGTAGAGATCACCAGAAAGAACAAGATGAAACCCATACTTGCGTAACATGGGTGGCGAGGAAAACAAATAACAGTAAGATGCTTGCTCAAGCATCACAGCCGAATGCAGGGGTTCCTAACAAGGATAAATTTCAGAGCAGCATATGACGATTTCCCATCTGTACTATTGTCAAAGTTATGGGCATTACCTCACCAGGGATACGGAAATAAACACCAGCAGCATCTTTATACTGATCCCTAGCCTTTAACATTTCTCCCCACCAAAGACCACACCGTGTAGCATTTTGCAGACCAGATGATCCGATTTTCTGAAAGTACATTGATTTAATAATCAACAAATTTTCAATGAATTCACAGCCAAATGGAAACTCGCTGTAGAAACGTAATTTTTACAAACGCAGTTTTGAGTAGTAATACTAACAAAGACTTCAATGTACCATAAGAGGTCGAGCAAAATCTTAGAGGCTGGACTGGAAAAAGAGATCAAGCACCTAAACCTTTGACTAATTAAGATCATAAAGCAGTTTGACCCTCAATAACATTCAACAGCAGTATCTTGTCACCTAATACTAGTGAGACAGCTTGCCAATTATCTCTCAAATGTTTAATAGTTAGTAGCTTATTTTTTATTCCAATACGCAATTTTTATCCAAACCTTCTCTCGAAGAGGACCGGGCGAGCATAATACATCTAGTCAACGATGTCTAACTTGGACTTGATTCTTTTTTTATGTAGTAAGCAAACCACTGAGTTTGATTCTAGAAAAATCCTCTCTGAGCTACTGAAGAGGAGACTCGAAAACTTCAACACCGAATCTTGCTTTTATTACCTTGACAAGGATTTATCAGTTCTTAGCCCAAATTGAAATTTTAAACCTCCCTAAACTTCTTGTCCTTATTCTTGCATGCTTATTTAACAAGTAGTGTTCAAATATTCACCGTCTCAATTTTTTCACAACTCAATTCGACTCGACTATACAAAGTTAAATCCACATTTTTTTTTATGGCTACAGAAATCCTGTTGTCTATAGGAATGATTAAATCCATATTTAAGCCGCATATTATAACTGCACTTCCAAAAGTTACACAAACCTCCCCTGATATTTGTTTGCCGTAACATGCTACCCCTTTTAACAGTTTTTAAGGCCTTTGTCAGAAGAGTCAAGATGATGATGTCAGTCCATGAGTTTTCCTTTCATCTTGTCACATTTCGGTCACGAAGGGAGATGGTTCATTAAGCTCCTAAGATCTACTAATTTATTTTTTATTCCAGTTAGAAGGATCTTGAATTAAGAAATACACCTTGGAAGCTAAAAAGGGAATCTGGAATAATTGCAGTGATCAGATTCGACAATGTCTTTTCTGGTATAAGGAGGCAACAATAAGAATTACAATCGATGTTAAACAATTAAAAATAATGTTTTCTCAGATTATATGTTTCACTTTTGGTGTAGGAGGACGAGATGATAATAGACTTTAGACACACATAAAACATAAAGTGTTCAAATCTGGCAAGTAAGGGTTACACATACTATATAAGTGCTAAATGCATTTTCCATGCAGTACTCAGCATCCTTTCTTGACTGATCCAACATGAAGTATGTCAATCCCATCATCTCCTGGAAAACCAGATAATTATAAATAAAATTCACAGAAAGAAGAAATTTACAAGGTTTAAGGCTTAAAGCATACAGTCACTGCCAATGGTTAAAAATGACAAGTGAAGGAAGCAATATTTCTTTTTGACACCTCCTGAAATAAAGAAATTGAGATATCCCAGTACAGGCTACTAAAACAGCCATAACCCATATTAAACCAATGAAACTTGTTTCTAGAAAGTAAATCTGAACAGTGTTCAGTTAATACATGATTTAATTAAGAAAGATATTCTGGAGAATGGTTTTATAAAACAGGTGAAAGTAAACATTTTATTTTACATGTCACAGCGAATTTCTACCATTTCTAGGTGAACAAGAAACAGAAGCATCAAGAATAAATGAGATAATACCTCACTCTATGGAGTATCTTTAGACTTCTAAAGTTAATCGTCACGTGGAGTATCTTTGATTATTTAAATTGTTGGTGGGGAAGAAGTCCTCTGGATCCCTAATAAAAGTTGATAGAGGTTTGATACAATTGTTTTACTCTAATACTTGAATCTTCATTCTTTTTATTTATTAGGAGCCTGTTTGGTAACAATTAAAATCCAATTAAAATTGAAAATATGGCCGTTATTGAGTCTCACCCGTTTAATAAAAGTCAACAATAACGGCTAGTTTTTCAATTTTAATCCGATTTTAATCAATACCAAACAGGCTATAGTTATGGTTCATAACATGAAGACTATTTACAGAAATAGACCTATAACTATAAGTCTATAACCAGATCTATTTCTTATAAAATTATAAATCAACTATATCTGAATTTTTATGTGCACCCTTAACAATCCAAATGACTATATATGTCTACAACAACATATTCAAGTTGCAAAAAAAACTAAAAAGCAAAAGTTGAACCATATGCTGGAATAAGAATTGAATTGAAGCGTAAAGTAGCTTTGTTCTGATATATATTATATAAATTTATCCCACGTGTTGATAAATTCACTACCCAAGATAGTGTACTCATGATTCAGTATAATTAATCAATTTATCCCACATGTTGATAAATTCACTACCCAAGATAGTGTACTCATGATTCAGTATAATTAATCAACTTGGAACAGATAAGTAAAAAACCGAACGGATCTAACTAGGAAATGCATCAGATATTTTTTAAAGTAGGCCCTAAATGATGAGAATAACTATGTTACTTGTCGAATTATACGATCATCCTACATAAGTATCAACATATTTGAGCTTTTATTAGTTTCTCTTGAATGAGATAGCAAGACAGCCTTCTCTTTCAAATGATTACATATATCCAGCTAAAGCCACTTTACTCTCTTATGCAGCCAAAGTATATCCAATGGAAGACATAAGGGTTGCAAGAATGTCTAATCAAACAAATACCATACACCGAGAGACAAAAGCAACAGATTCTAGAAACTCGATTGATTTACCACCTTTAAATCATCAACCATGCACCACCAGACCAAGTAATCAACAAAAAGAAGACAGTTTAAGCAGAAAGCCTCTAACTGTAGATGGAAAGGTGGGAAGGTGGGGGAGACATAGTATGGTAGTATTTTCAACCAAAATCCAGCACATGGCACATATAAATCAATATACACAAGACCGGTCTAAGGGAAAAACGAAAAAGAAGCACCTGAACACCAGCATAGTGTTTCCATGCTTTATCAAGCTTGAAATCCGTAGAAATTAGTCGATAGTTTGACAGTGCAAGTTCATAATCTCGTAACATGAAAGCATAGTCACCCAAAAGTCTTATTTGAGATTCAATGGAGCTAAAAGTGTACCTTCAGCAGAGGTTATAAAAAACCAAATTAATTGGTGAAAAGAAAATGGAAAGAACAAATTCAGTATGAAAACTAAGTCTACAATCATACGTCAGTCCACTGGGATAGTCTGGTCCATCTTCTTTCCCTTTTCTCCACCATAAGTTTTTTATTTGGTTTCTCAAACCTTTCCTTGTGGCAGAAACCTGGTGAAAATAGACATTAGAGTGCTCTTCTGAGGGGCACACGTTCAAGAGCGAAATTTGAGCGAGTAGAAGAAAAGATGAGACAGTGAACAATAATTCGAAACTACCGACTTTAGAAGTGCAAGCTCATTGTAAATGGATCAGAAGTTTGAATAAAACCTGCTGATTCAGTATGCGGATTTTTAGCTCCATGTGAGGAATGATGTGTTTAGATGACAGATCTTGCATTGCATTCCTCAACTGTACAGTTTAAGAAAAATGTTGATATTCGTCATTTCAAAGATAAATTGATAAGCAAAATAATGGGCCTACAATCCTCAAAATGTCCTAGCAAGCAAGCTATTAATGCCAGGAAGAAATTACCTCATCTATATCATCTACATTAAGGAAGCAACCCTGCTGCTGGTTATGAGAAACACTATTTTTCTGTAACAAGCAAAAGGTGAAAATGAAAAATGGAAGGACGCCCAGACAAATATCAGTTTTGAAAATTGGCTTACATAGTATGCCCAAAGGTTTTCTTGATGTTCACCAAACCCATCGGCAGAAGAGTTTATACATATTAAACGACAATCATTCACACCAAATGTACTCCTCATTTCTGTCAAGATTCTATTGGCCCTGCAGAACAAACGCCAACATCAGATGCATCCATGGCTTTGAAGTTGTACTTGTCAACTGAGTCTGGACATAAAAGTGAACTGGCAAGAAAGGCCACAGTGTTGATGATGTTTCTTAACTGATTGAATAATAGATGCCAGTACTCTTGCATTTTTAGCTTTACACATAGTATTACTGTAACTACAACTAGTCAGCATTATCACAATGCATTATCAAGGAAAAGCTTTGATTGCCAACAAACGTATAAATAAGATGCTACTTAGCAGAATAAACAAGGAGTGTGAAACTATGCCCCTGTTTGGTTCAGCTTAAAAATTAGATTAAAATCTAAGTCAAAATCAACAATTAATTATAAGCACACATTTCATTGGACCAACAACTTTCCAATCACACATTCCATCAACTTTTATAAAAATTCACTAAAAAATCTGAATTTTATCTAATTTATCATTCCGGCTCATTTAAATGATTCCGATGCTTCCATGGTCCATGGATATGCAAGACGACTTGAACCCACAGAAGCCCCCATCAAAATCAAGTATTTAGTGCTTCTTCAATTGCTTAATTCAAGAAAATGTAGCACCTTGGAAGCCTTTGTCATTTTTAACGCCCATAGCAGAAATCTACTTTAATTCACATGAAAATGGGCAAATACAAGGCTCTGTCCCAAGAAATAATTTACATCGAACGTCCACTACAAGCCAAAAGAATCTCTAATCTGGATCTTAGAAACTACACTTCTAATAGTACAAAATTTATAAAAATTCTGTCCTCATTTTTCTTCTAATTTATTGAGATTCCTTCTCTTTCCCCAGTGAGATCTCTATGTCATGTTTCTTTCAATGAGTATTCCTCTCAAGTAAATGATAAAGGATATGTTGCGTTAGTTCTTGCTCATCTCATTCAATAAGTAGGCACCTCTCATGAGCATTCCTCGACTAGATTTATATTTGAATAAAAAATTATGTGAAAGAATCAAGAAGCTTGAATAGTTTTATGCTATTCAAAATTAGTCTTCAATCTTGGCAATAGATCGTTTACCACTTTGAAAAGAACTTCATATTTCTCACACTGGATGAACACAACAAATACAATCCCTCCTTTATCATGACACGGCAATGCTGCAGTATTGGATGTACATCATCATGATTGGGATTCAGGTGCAAGAGTAATCCTTAAAAAATCAGAAATGTGTAGATATATGCATATAGTCTCCAATATCAGAATTTTACATGCTAAGAAAGAGTGGGGGACTAGACAAAGTACTTCTCTGATAAGTCATCTTGGTTATCATGCACCAACAAAAAATATTTAGGAATCTTTGGATCCATCGCTCCATCATTAAGAAGAGAGGGCAACTGGTTTGTATTGAAGAGGTCAACAAATTTGTTGACGGGATCTTCTTCCTTGGATGAAACAGCCAAAAGACCTGATGCAGCAGCACAAAAAGCAGAAAGAAATATATAAGCACAAATTTAAAAGTCATCATACGACAAGCAAACAGGGGCTGCCAAACTTATCTTACAAAAGGGGGAAGAGGAAGACCAAAAGATACCCAAAATAATGCAAACTTCATCCCCAAAAGGTTCTTATTAATAAACATAGGCTTGACATAATTATATGGCTTACATGCCACAGGATGGTCAAAAGCTTCATGTTCTGAAAAAGAGGCAGCAGCTACTAGCTCTTTGTTAAAATATTGAAACCATGATGGCAGAAACTCCAGTTCAGAGGCTGCATGCACATGCCAACTGTTGATTAGTCTAACAATGTCAAAATTCTTGTTATAGGGGAAATGATGTAACATTCTGTAAGAAACTTACAATATTATTTAGGACGTGAAAGTTCGATAACGTTAGATCAACATATATATACTAGTGAAAAAGTGAGAATAGGGAATGTAGGCAATCAGCCAGCTTCAAAAATAAATGTTCAACAGTCCATATGCATTCAGATACACTTTTGTCTATTCATGTTTTCTTTTCTTTTTTCTGTGGAATCGCAAATGAACTTCCACTGTTTCAAACTGGGGGCTAAAACATACTTGCTAGCACAGTCTCAATTTGAGGTGGGTCTGAAGACAGCTCCGGAAGATCTTTTTCTCCTGCATGAGTGATAACTTGTTTTAGCCTCTCCTTTGCAACCTGGATCAGAAAAAATCAGATTTAAAAAAAAATGCAGGAGAGCATTATGGATGAATTTCAGCACAGCACTAACACCCTCAAGGCTCAAAATAAAACTATGGAAGACAGAGAGGAAGAATAATATGTCCACTACAACTGAATGTCCATGCCAGATCTGATAGTGTACGTAGATTAATGCCTAACGAGGCATGCTATTTATCAACACATTAAGCCCATTATTGTGTAAGAATGACAGGCAGTGCATACATTAACATGGCATAATGAATTCGTCAACCATAATAATTGTGTTCTTCCAACTTACTGTTTTTTCCTAAGATATATTCATTTCATAACAGTGAAAATTTGAATGTATGCAACAAATAAAGACATATCAATCTAGCCCCTATTTGGACTCCATTTTAATATTAATGCATTTTCTCTTTTTTCTTTTCAACCACACATTTTTCAATAAAATAATATTATATGTAAACTCAAAAACTTATCCGTTTTTTAACCACATTCTCCAAAAAATCACTATTCCAAAATACATTTTTCTCTAAAACCTCATTAAAATGGAGCCCAAACAAGTGCCTACAATAGATGGCATGCTCCTTGACCCCAAATACCTCCAAACAAATTAGGGTACATTCGATTTACTGTTTCAAGCTATTTTCAGTTTTTAATTTTACAAAACACTCAAAACTTGTTTAAACTCGTATTTTTTATTCAAAAATAAGGTTAAATTTTTAACATAAATCTTAAAATACATTTTCGATGTTTTGAGTGTTTGTTAAACATGGGAAATAAGTGTTTAAATAAAATTCTAAAATTAAAAATTCTATAAATATATATGAAATTCCAAAAAATAAAATTATGATAAATTCTAAGAAATAAAAAATAAAAATCTTGAAAAAATAAAAAAATAAAATTCTAAAAAATATAAATTCCAAAAAAAATTCTAAAAATTGTAAAAATAAAAAATAAAAAATAATTCAAGCTCTTAATGGTTATATATATATTAAAAACATATTTAAATGAACAAAAATAAAAATTCTAAGTTCACCTCGTTAATTTTGTTTCCCATGTTTTGCCAACTCAATTTATTATTTGTTTTATTTTACTTTGTAACGAGAAAAAATATTGTAAAAATCATCAACTTTAAAATGTATATATTAGTTGACAATATATTAATATAAAATTGTTTATTTTACTGAATAATCAAAATTCATAGAATAAAATGCAACAAAACAATTTCTCAAAATTCAAAACCAAACATGTTTTCTGAGACAAAGAATAAAGTTTGTTAAAGTCTTTAGTATTTCTTTTATTTCTTATAGTAGTGCTCTGCAAGTACCTATTTTATAGGAGTCATAGAAGTTGGTTTTGTATGCGTTTAAGCTAGTGGTTAAAGTAGTGGTCTAGTGGTTCCTATTTCTTTGTTTTTATTTGTTGGTGTTCTGCCCATAAAAAGCCTCATTGATTAATGAATAAAATGTCTCAGAAAACAGTACATTTCTTCAACTTTTTATTGAGTTATTGCCTGTCTTTTTCATTTCACTTTTTAACATTTTCTAGTTTTCTGTTTTGAGAAACAATTTTCAAAATGACAAACCAAACACGTTTTTAGCAATTTTGAAACAGGCCCTCTGAGCATAAACTGTAAATGAACTAAAAACTAAAAACTAAAACACAAATCAAATGGCCCTTAGTTATTAGACGGCCTTGAGGCATCCCATTGTTACTGCTAATTTCTATATATTCTTTCACGAATATTCTTTTAAAAATGAACCTACCCTACTCCACAATGTAGTATTAAAAAATACTTTTTTAAGCAGAAACCAACTAACAGTCTCCTAGTGATTAGACCATCTAACATGTCTCTTTTTAAAGGAAAAATGTGACAAACTCTGCTCATGAGAAACCCCACCTTCAATATTATGCCAAGGAACGTCTCTCAGCCAGAAATGAAAATTCCAAGTTAATACAAAACTACAATAAAAGTTCATGTACTCCCACCTCAACTTTACATCTACATAGATTATTTAAATTTGACTCTCAACTTCCCCAGTATAAATGAACACCTTACAGTGCAGTCGGTTCTCATCTACCCCTGTATAGTCATAGACCAAGAAAAAATGCATCTATAACAGAGTTGAGTGTCTGCCCTCTTTCTCATGGCACATCCCCTACACTGCAAATCTCCAGACTCAATCTGAAAAAAATCAAAATATCTTATTTAACTAAAACGAGTTCTATTGCAGTATCTATTTTCTCTTTCTTCTTCTATCTCAACAAAAATCTATAACCCGAAGTTATGTAGAACCAACATTTATGCTTTATAGAGCATTAGCTCGATTTTGCACAGTAATAAAGCCAAAGACTTGATGGAAAGGTTAGTACTGCAACAATAATTGAGTGAAGCACGTAATCTTACTTTATATTCTCTTCTTCCTTGTTTCAGAAATGTTTGAATTCGAATATTATATTTTCCAAATGCATAGAATCAATCCTTCTCTCTGTGAATTTTAATTGTTGTAATACAAAAAATTCACCAGGAGAAATAAATTAACTTTATATCACCCATATTCCCCTTCGACCCCCAGACTTCACAAATCAATTCCCCTTGAGATAATGAAAAATAACACATAAGCTTCCAGATTTCCTGATCCTATTTATCTGAGACTGGGACCACTGGGTAACTGATAAATTTCATCATGTTTTGCAATAGATTAATACTTACTTCAACTAATAGCTATTAAGTATTATGTGAAGTGTTGCAGTTAAAAGACCATAGAACATTATAAATCAGTGTTCGCACTAAAAACGAAATAGAGATCTCACTTCAAGTCTTCAACAAAACTGAGAATACAGTAATCATTATGCAATGAATGTCAGAAACTCTTTACTTAGTAAAGTTCTAAAGTATCAAAACCTCCATGCCACGTGAATGCTACCCCAGCCCCCACCACCCAGGCAGCACTCCCTAAAGAACATATATGCCCAAAGCCCCCTTGGCTTCACACCATGTCTGATCTATTCTATTAAAAACACAAATATGCACAGATGTCATTTCCTCGTTTTATTATGCTGTGTCAATTTTTTTCTTCCATGCTGAGGGCCTATAGAACACATTTAGCCATGCTTAAAAGCACCTCTTTTAGGTGCTTAGGGCATACTTGCCCGGAGAGAAAAGTTAAAAATGTGCTTCTAAGAGCAGCCAAACATGTTGGTAGTAAAACCTTCACGCCATTTACTAACTCAGGTTTCAATCATTTCAATCTAGAAAATTTAAACAGCGGGATTGCATAATATGTTTAGAACGTTTAAACAGATATACTTTTAAGTAAATGCACCTCAATATTTGGCTGCCGAATTTCAGATGCATAGAATAATCTCAATCTGAATTTTTTTAGCCTGTAAGGCTGATCGCTTGCAGTCCTCACTGGCACTGAAGATTACCCAATTAAAACAATTAGCATAACACAATATATCAAAGCAACAAATATGGTACCAAGTGAATTAGGAGATGCACCATCGATATTGTTGAAATTACAGAAGGGGCTAAGCATTTCTATGAAGGAGAGGCCGTTTTTCCGGCAGGACTCCTCTACGAGTGGCGTCCGGAGTACCATCACCACCGGGGATATCTCGTCCAATAGCATCCTGCCAAGTGTCGTGTTGGCCGGATCCATCGTCGTCGTCGGTCCTATTCCGGTTGGCGAAAAGACGAATCTTGCTAACTCACTCACTCAGACACTCGGGAGTGAACTCGACTGGGTTGACTCGTTCGTTATTGATTTATGGTACGAGAAAGCTGCACTCAGATCTTGAGAAGGAAGAACGAGTACTTGAAAGGTAGCTACAATATGGGCTGACAAAGGTCCATTTGATATGTAATTGGCCACAGGAAATTGACCCAAAAAAGTACTTCAGGCCTTTGGCCTTTTTCTCTGTCTGCCTTTCCCAAGTTCTTTTGGAAGCTTACACAAATAGCATGGATTAAATTTTGGGAAATTTTCACGTATAAACCAATATACAGTTTTTTTATTCTTGAAATACTATCTTATAACATAAAATATTATAGTCTTGTGTTAATTTTTATATCGAAATATAAGGCAATTTATTGTAAGACGTTGTGTACTTGTGTTGCTATAATATAACTTTTAATGTCTTAAATTTTTTAAATATACTATTGTTACATGCACGATATAATACTTATTTTCGTATCATACTGTATAGTTTATAGCAATTATGACATGTCTAAAGGGGTGATATTATGTAATTTATGAAAGATGGAATGTCGTGAATAACGACATGTTCTTATGTGAATCTTGAATAATTAGTGGTTGCGTATATATTTTGTACATCCACCAATCATATTTTGTTATGATGTTACGTCAAATTAATGATATATATGGTAGATTACATATTGTGTTTTTTGTCACGTTTTGTTAAATTGTATTGTGTACTGAAATATGTTACATTGGTACTTCGTCAACTTATATATACTATGGCTCCGTTCGATAGAGATTAAAATCCAATTAAAATTGAAAATATAGTCGTTATTGGGTCCCACTCGTCTAACAAAAGTCAATAATAATAGCTAATTTTTCAATTTTAATTCGATTTTAATCTCTACCAAACGGACCCTATATTTTGTCACGTCAATCATGGATTGTCATATTCTAAGACTCTTATCGGGCTTTATATTTGACTCAAAAATATTATAATCTTTGAATTGTAGAGAGAAGATAATGGAATTGATCCTCAAAATTTGCAGTGAAAAGGATGGAGATGTGAAGATGTGAAATCTTTGGGATTTTGGATGATAAATTTCGTGTATTTGATTTGGCCTGTTTGGAGGAGTGATATAAGCTAGTTAACTAATTAATTGCAAGAGTGAAGTTGTTTATGACATTTCACCATTACTCACTAAAATACAGTATTTACAGGATAAAAAATGTGAAAATGAAAATTCGGAATTCGTAAGTAAAACGGCGTAAGACGTGTAATTTCCACTTAAACTTTCATGAACATAAACGTCATTATGGATTGATATGTGATTAATTTTTACTCTTGTATATTTTTATAAACTTCCCTCTCTTTTTTTATTGATCTAGTGAGATTTGATCGGTAGAGGTGGCATCGACAAACTTCACGATCTAAAAGACTATCTACAAATTGGATGAACAATGTGTCCAACAATTGGAGTGACGTGTATGTACTATTGATGCATGTATAAATGCACGTGCTCACTGTTACATTTTGTTTTGGATGACTTGTAACTTATAAGTGCATTGATATGCACAAGAGATGATACATTTTTTCTCTCCTACTTAAAAGTAAGTCGTCCCAAACAGAACATAAGAGCTGTAGACGCCCACGAGCCGCTCGGGCTCGTCAAAAAACTAGCCCGAACACAAGCCGAGCAAGGGGCTCGTCAAATTGACGAGCCGCTCAGCGAGCACGAGCCGAGCGG
>CAIGRS010247788.1:0-13060 GCA_903798395.1 Fraxinus floribunda
TTCGTGCACAAAATGATTTTTTAGTTATTGTCATTTATTACTAAAGATCAAAGTGTTATACCTTTACATATAACCTAGAAAGCCTAGTATTTGATCTTGCTTCGAATTTTCTTTCCTGTCAGTTCTTAAACTCTTGATCTTGATCTTTGTTGACGTATGGCTTTAATGATTGACTTCGATCTTTACCTTATTTATGAGCTCGATTTGATAGTCTTGATTTTGATCTTTTAAGCTCTCATCTCGAATGATTTGATTTGAATACTTAACTTTCACTTTGATTTCATTTCGAGTCCAATTTATGTTGTGTTGGCAATGCTTGATTGATTTTAATATTGAACTATCATAACTTAAAATCAATCGTTAGAAATAATATTAACCAATTTTGTTTGTTATGAACAAAACATTGAGGATGAAATCAACTATAGGTCAACATATTAACCATGGCTTTTGATAGCACTTTCCATAGATAGCGCCAATGATACTACAAAAAATCATACATATTGATTTTCGAGCTTGATGATCGAAAATAAGCACAGACGAGATCTTCTGGTACCCGAAACGGAGGCGTATAGCTGTGTCCTCGTCGCCCTTCCGATACTTAAATCAGAAAGAGAATTTATGAAAAAATATATGCTGAAAATTATGTAAAATGCGTACTTAGATATTGAATTGGGGTGCTGTATTTATAGAGGTAAGTAAACATTCCTGGTAGGATTAACTTATTCAAATCCGAAAGAGTTCTACCATGCTTGGAAGTTGCAACTTGATTGGTGTTGTGGTAACCAATGTGTTTGGATAAAGATAAAATACCGGTGGTAGAATCCTTTTAGGATGAGGTAGCATATTTATAGTAGGACTCAAACTCCTTAGAATTAGATAAGCCTCATCATACATGAGAGTCCTAATAGATCAGGAGTTGCTAGGTACGAGGTTAAGACATAACCTCGAGGAGGTCCCAAGCTAACGTGGAATGTTGTTTCCCAATGAGATATCTCGACGAGATCTACGTGGTGGGGGTGTTCCCTCATGTGCCCAAGGAGAAACGTGACCGAGGCACTTCACCCCGAGCACGAAAATTGGTGGGATGGACAACATTGCTCCTCGAGTATACATGCTCGGGTCATGCCTATTTTGGGATCATCAATACTAATGAAGGCAAACCCTAAATTCAACGCTCAAAACATGACATGTGTCACAAGACCATTGCCCCCAAATATTTAGGTTCATCTCTTATAAATATATGTGGTAACCCCAAGGTTTTGCTTTTTTAAGTGATTACCCTCATTTTCATTATCTTCAATACTAGAAATATTTCTATGTAGAATATTATCAATTCTTACACCAGAGGCCGAACAAGATTTCAGTAACCCAATTTGCAAAAGAAGGTGAACTTTGTACCAGCCACTACAGGAATATCATGTTTACAACGAACTCATTTCATGTTTGATTAACAATTGGTCATTTATTAGTTCACCTGCACTAAATACCCATAGAACCATGCAACTTGGGACTAGGGGTGTATAAGTGAGTCCAAGCAGACAAAGCACGTCAAAAGCTCAACCCAAGCTCGACTAGGAAAGAGAAGCTGCAAGTTGTTGAGAATTTACTTAATCATGCACAGCGGAATTCAAAACAATTTCAATTCCCTCCAAAGATTTGCTTTATGTTTAAATAAAAACTGTGATCAAAACTTTACATTTAGTTAATTATGAGAAAAACAATCACAATCTATAATTCACAATTTTTCAATTGTCCAGCCTCCAACGATAATCCACACAAGGGAACAAGAATGAGAGAATATGATTTCTATTTTCTTGTACCAACAAGATAATGATTGTGTGTTAACGGTAGGGTGAGCTTATTTTAATAAAATCAAATTTTATTTAATACCAAATTAGATTCTAACTTTAATTCCAAAACTACAGAGTGATTTTACTCAATTAAGATCAATTTTTTTATTAAAAACAAAATTAGAGTCATAATTATAGGGCGAGATTATTTAATTAAATTCCAAATTAGAGTCCAACTCTAAATATAAGATATTAGGACAAAATTATTTAATTAAAATTAGGCTTTAATTACATGTCAAATTAGAGTCCAACTCTAATTCCAAGATTTTAGGAAAATTGAATTTATATTTTAATTTAAGATACAACTCCTAAAAAATGAAATACAATTAAGGGTCAAAGTTTAGATACTGGTTAAAATCCAATTTTAAAGATAATCTAAAATGTCGTCAATTTAGAATAACATTTTAAATGGGTCAAAATTTAAATTCTATTCAATTTTAGGTCAAACCTTTTAAAATCTAATTTAAAACTTTTTTCAAAATTTTGATTCAAAATCCATTTGAAAAATTGCACTATGACCCCTTTGAAAATTTACAGGCAAACTGAATGCACAGGCCTGCATGGACCGAAACATCACTATAACGATTGTACCATCGCTTTAGACTTAGAAATTATTTTTAAAGATGATTTAATTAACTATACATTTCGCGGAATGATACTTTGCATAAACACACTTTTCAAATAATACATAAAGATTAACCAAACTAAATTTTGGTTTTAAAATATTTTCTTTTTAAAAAAATATAATTTGTTATTAAGAATACTAATTAATTTCTAATAACATAGTATTAAAATGATTCTAAAGGAATTAATGAAAGAAAAGGATTTGTAAAACACTTCCATGCATGGAGTCTTATTCACGTGAATACAAGAAATGATTAGGCTGAAAAAAATAAAATAAAAATTTATATATATATATACACAAACCATTTTCTTCTGTTCTTTTGTTTTGCATGGTAAGAGTCAAAATAAATTCGCTTGCATAGTTATCGACTTCGAAACTTCATGAAATTTTAAGGAAACTTCCTATAATATGACATATCCAAAAATTGGCTTCCATCGACAACATATGAGGCACTAAAATATTTTTTAAAACCCCGCAATGGTTCGTTTGAGAGAAAAAATCNAGTATGACACATCCGAAAATTGACTTCCGTCGGCAACAAATAGGGGATTAAAATATTTTTTAAAACCCCGCAATGGTTCGTTTGAGAGAAAAAATCAGCGCAGTTTACTTAAAGTAAAATATAAAATTCTACCGACATCGAATTGGTGTGATTTCAAATTTATCTAGTAGCTAACCCATGAGGCTATCAAAACTCACTGGTTTCATCCAAAAATTTAAAGTAACGAATGAATTTGGAATTTTTGATATCAAGGGTAAAAGCTGGAATTTTAAAAGAAAACAGTGACACTAAATTTTATCTCTAACATTTTTGTGAGAAACGAGAACTTATAAGTTAATTTTTTATAAAACATAACTACTATTAACATAAATAGTTCATAAAAAAAAAAATTATTAGAATAGTTCCAAAAATAACGTTCATAGAAATCCATTTATTCAAAAACACGTTCTGCTCTAATATTGTATGGCATCCAATGGATTTAACAACACTGTCGTCTCTGATGTTCCGCTTTACCTTGTTGACACGCTATTCATTTTCTCACAAATAGGTCTATATTTCTTTTCATATTCCTCCACCAAAATGTATATCGAGATATATTTTCGTACCAAGGGCATGTATGGTGTACGGGGTGAAATGAGCCTCTAACAATATCTCATTCCTCAAAACTTCATCCTTATGCGCACAAATTCTTCCTTTAAACTTCAATGCTTGATCCAAAGCTATTCCAAAATCCTTTCTCGTATCAGTTCTAATGTCTTTCCTGATTTTCTACAAAAATTGATCTTTACCCTGTGCTTCTATAATCCGATCTTCAAGAGCAGGTCGAACCACCAAAGTTACTAAATGAACGATGACGTGCTTATGCATGGTAACCACTTCGATTCTCAAATTATTCAAGTCTTTGATCAATTTCATCTGAATAGTAGGTAATGATACCAACTGTCTCATCGATTTTCTATTTAGAGCATCAACAACAATATTAGCCTTACCCGGATGGTAATGAATAGTGCAATCATAATCATTTACTAACTCCAACCATCGTCTGTTCATATTTAATTCCTTCTGTATGAAGAAATATTTAAGAATCTAATCCACGTAAATTTCACTTTCCTCCATATAAGTAATGACGACATATTTTTAATGCATGAACTACCGTCGCAAGTTCTAGATCATGTGTCGGGTAATTCTGCTCATGTTGCTAAAATTGCCTTGACACATAGGCAATCACTTTTTCTAGCTGCATCAATACACATTCCAAACCTTGTTTGGATACATCACTAAATATAACAAATCCTTCTGAACCTTCGGGTATGTTAACACGAGTGTTGTAATCAATCTTCGCTTTAGCTTATGAAAATTTTACTCATACATATCTATCCATTGAAACTTTACTCATTTCCTTGTCAATTGTGTCATTGGTCCAGCTATTTTGGAGAATCATTCGATAGTACTAGCCAATCCCAAAAAACTTCGAACTTCACCAGCGTTAGTTGGTGTATTCCAATTAGTTACGACTTTCGCTTTTATTGAATCCACCTCAATTCCTTGGGCAGTAACTGCATGATCGAGGAACCCATCTTACTCTAGCCAAAATCCGCAATTTTTAAATTTGGAGTATAATTTTTCCTTACGCAATATTTCTAAAGGTGAATAAGATGTTCATCATGCTGATCTTTATTCTTGGAATATATCAAAATGTCATCAATGAAGGATATGTATAATTGATTTAATTATTGATGAAATACATGATTCATTAAATCCATGAATACCGCTGGAGCATTAGTTAAACCAAATGGTATAATAGTGAACTCGTAATTTCCATAATGAGTTCTAAAAGCTGTCTTGGGTATATCACTCACCTTAACCTTCAATTGATGATATTTAGATCGTAAGTCGATCTTGGAAAATAACTTAGCCCTTTTTAATTGATCAAAAAAATCTCCGATTCTCAGAAGCGGATACATATTCTTGATGGTTAAATGATTCAGCTCCCAATAGTTGATACACATCCTCATACTCGTATCTTTCTTCTTTATGAATAACATTGGTGCACCCCACGGAGATACACTTGGTTGAATAAATCCAATGTCTAACAATTCTTATAATTGAATCAACTCGTGAAGTTCCTTTGGGGCTATTATGTATGGAGCTTTAGATATTGTACTGCTCAAGGAACCAAATCTATTGTGAATTTCACTTGTCTATCTGGTGGAGTACCAGGTATTTCTTCTGAAAATACATCCATAAATTCTTTTACTACAAGTACATCCTCAATCTTTATCGTCGCCTATTTTCTCCTAAGATGTTAACTAGAAAACATTTGATACGTTTCTTTTCTCAATATTTTCTCGACTTGCAAGGCCAATACCAGTTGGAGATGGGGTTTGGTCTTTATTCGGGGTAAGAAAATTGTTCTTATCCTGGTTTTTGAAAAGACAACTCCTTTTTCTACAATAAATGGTTACATAATTACAATCCAACCAATCCACGCCCAAAATCACATCAAAGTCTTTCATCTTTATTAGATACAAATTAGCTTCTAATGTTTTCCACTCAATTTCAAGATTCACCGACCAGCTAACTAATCTGTATTCAATGTTCTGTCTGAGGGGATGCTAACTTCTAGTGTACCCTCTAACTTATTAAAAGTAATATTAAATTTAGTAATGAAAGACGTTGATACAAAAGAGTGATTAGCTCCAAATCAAATAGTACATAAGCAGGTGTATCAGATATCAATAAAAACTACTATTATGTTTGAGTTCTCCTCTGTATCCTTCTGAGTCAGTGTAAAAACTCATGCTTTCCCCTTTTTGTTCTAATCATTATTATTGTTATGCCTCACCACCGAGGCTACAATCAAAGTCGCAATCCACATGGAAAGAAAAGTCAACAGAAAACCAATTGATCAAAAACAAAGTAGTCAAAAACAGGCTGAAGCTCATGTGTCGAAGACTACCTAAATGGACGAAGTTCCTAAATCGAAGCATTACGTAAGAAATCAAAGAAGAACTTAAGCTCTTCCTACAAAAGACCACCAATACGAAGCTTCCTCCTTCCGAAGCCCTCAGTTCATCTAAGTTGAAGCTGTCTCTTACAAAATTTGTAGACAATCTTTAGGAATGTAACATTTGTAATAAAGAATGTCAGGTGTTTCAGTCTAATGTATAGGGTGCCTGACCTGTTGTCAATGTATTTATTGTATGATAGACTTAGTGATGTGAGGTTTCAGTCAAGAAGATGAGGCCACGTGGTTCTAATCCAACGAACACCACGTTGGTCTGAATATTATAAATATGTGGTCTTTGTAAATTGTAGAGGCTTTTACATGTTCTTTTGGAACATTGATTCTAATATAAAAGAAAACACTCAAGATAAATACTCTCAGGAAACCTTCTTACTTTTTCTATATTTGTTAGTTTTTATTTACACTTTTTCAATGATTGTTTGTTAACACGATCATCTTAGTCACTACCATTGGTGATCGAACACTTTTTGTCTCGCGTCGTAAAGCATATCCCGCGTTCAAAGCGCTCCCCTTCTCCGTTCGGTTCTTCGATCAAAATGCGCTGAAACTTGTTTGAGTTGGCATGAGTGGGACCGGCATGTGTTCATGTTGGTGTCACATTTTTCGGGGTCAACAGATTAGAGCCCATTTGTGGGAAACCACACATTTAATCATGAGAATCCTGTAGGAAAAAGCTAGTTGGAAACAATTCTTACCGTGATGTGATTTTTAAACCTTTGAAAAAAGGAGTGTTCTTAAAGAAAGAATCGTTGAGAAAATCCAAGATAAACCATTTGATTTGAAGCCAGTCTAGTCCTAGAAAAAATGAATATCATTTGTCTAGAAAAAATCTTATCACCATGAGTTCGAACAATGAAGGGTCTGCCACTCGAAGGGCTAGGGAATACCCTGAAGAAAGGAAACCCTCGGCAGAGATAAGTCCATGGCTGCTTATCTGAAATTGGTCATGAAGGTTATTCCATATTTTGAAATATTTGAGGTGGTACAAATCCTATGTTAACAGAATGTTCATGCCGACTCTCTTTCAAAATTGGCTATCTGCAAAGATTTCGAACTACTCACTATGGTGCCCATAAAACACCTTCCTAAACCCTCTACTGCTTTAGGCAAAGAGGTGATAGGGGTCGAGATACCCCACTGTGGATGAAGCCAATAATAGGATTCCTCAAGGACCAAGTATTATCCTTTGAAAAAGAGGAGGCACAGAAGCTCAGAAGACGAGCCGCTCATTTCATTTTTCAAGACGATGTGTTATACAAATGAGGTTTCTCATTGCCCTCACTCCGATGCATATGAGAGAGCAAGTCGCCTATGTGCTTCAAGAAATTCACAAAGGAGTATGTGGCAACCACTCGGGGAGGATGGTCCTTAGCGCAAAATGTGTTAATACAAGGATATTATTGGCCTACATTGAAAAAGGACGTATGGTATTTTGCAAAGAGATACGATAAGTGTCAACACTTCGTGATCATTTAGAGGCAGCCTTCCAAGAAACTAAGCGTTATTTCTAGCCCTTAGCCGTTTACCAAATGGGGGATTGATCTTATAGGCCCCCTACCTAGAGGGAGGGGCAATTCCAGTTTTGCGATTGTCGTTATTGATTACTTTACCAAATGGGTAGAAGCCGAACCCCTTTCCAAGATCACCGAAGCAAATACTTCCAAATTACTATGGAAAAACATCATTTGTAAGTTCAAAATTCCCCATTCAATTGTCTCGAATAATGGGCAACAATTCGACAATAAAAAGGTTAGAAACTTATGTGAGGAGCTGGGCATCAGAAAACATTTCTCCTCTCCACATCACCCTCAGGCTAACAGATAAGTGAAAGCTGTTAGTAAGACTATCAAATACATGCTGAATAGAAAGTTAGATGCTTCTTAAAAGGGCCTAGGTCGACAAACTACCACAAGTCCTATGGGCTATCCGAACTACAAGTAGAACGGTTACACTAGAAACTCTTTTTCTCAATGGCTTATGGAGCCGATACTATTAAGTTGAAGTGGGTCTGTCATCTCCTCGTCGTATTCATTTTAACGAAATATCTAAAGACGAGTTGAAAAGTTGCGAACTTGACCACCTTGGAGAAATGAGAGATGATTCTCAAGCAAAGTTGACTATCTACTAATGGAAAGTGACTAAGTACTACAATTCTAAAGTTATGAAGTCATTTCGCTTGAATGAATCTGTGCTTCGGAGGGTGTTCTTATCTTCTAAAGAGCATGGGGTAGCAACCTTTGGTCCCAGTTGGGAAGGCCCCTACCACATCAAAGAAGAAGTTCGGCCTGGGACTTATAAAATTGAAAACATGGTTGGAAAGACATGGCCTCATCCATGGAAGGCGGAGCACTTGCGGAAATATTATCGGTAAAAGTGTAAATATATAGTTTGTACAGTTCTTGACTCAATAAAATTGACTTTTATTAAAGTGTTTGTAAAGAAAAATACCTCCTATTGACAAAAGTCAAAGGGGAAGCATATGTATAAATGAACCATCCCTATGCAGAGAAGCGTGTGCACTTCAACGAAGAGCCGAATCCCAAAATGGACCACCTCCTTACTTGCGAAGTGGATAGTATGTGCCATTAACAACAAAAGTTAGGAAAATTGTTAATTCTATTAAATGGAAATTATTCTTAATTTTATTAAGTGGGTGTTTGGTGGGAATTAAAATTAGATTTTTAGTAGATTGTGATATAAGTTTTTAAAATATGTGGTTGAAAAGATATGGGACCCATGAAAGATGTGGTTAATATTTATTGTTTGACTTTNATTGTGATATAAGTTTTTAAAATGTGTGGTTGAAAAGATATGGGACCCATGAAAGATGTGGTTAATATTTATTGTTTGACTTTGACTTAAATTAAAATCCGAAACAAACAGGGCCTAAGTCAAGTTTACGGAAAATAAAGAAAATGTACCTCTTATTGACAAAATTCAAAGGAGAAGTCTCTGCATAGATAAACCGTCCCTATGCTGAGAAGCATGGGCTATGCCGAAGCACTGTCTAAATGGCTAAAGCTCCTAAACTGAAGTCTTGCGTAAGAAATCAAAGAAGACCACCAATTAGGGCTGTCCGTGGGTCGGAAGATTGTGATATAAGTTTTTAAAATATGTGGTTGAAAAGATATGGGACCCATGAAAGATGTGGTTAATATTTATTGTTTGACTTTGACTTAAATTAAAATCCAAAACAAACAGGGCCTAAGTCAAGTTTACGGAAAATAAAGAAAATGTACCTCTTATTGACAAAATTCAAAGGAGAAGTCTCTACATAGATAAACCGTCCCTATGCTGAGAAGCATGGGCTATGCCGAAGCACTGTCTAAATGGCTAAAGCTCCTAAACTGAAGTGTTGCGTAAGAAATCAAAGAAGACCACCAATACAAAGCTTCCTTCTTCCGAAGCCCTCAATTCATCCAAGCTGAAGCTCTGTTTTGCAAGATTTGTAGACAATTTTTAGGAATGATTAATGTAACGCTTGTAATAAAGAATGTCAGATGTGTTAGCCTAATGTATAGGGTGGCTGACCCGTTGTCAATATATTTATTGTATTATAGTCTTAGTGATGTGAGGTTTCAGTCAAGGAGATGAGGTCACGTGGTTCTGATTCAACGAACACCACGTCGGCAGAACACTATAAATAGGTGGTCTTTGTAAATGGTAGAGGCTTTTGGATAGTCTTTTAGAACAGTGATTCTAACATACAAGGAAACATTCAAGAAAAATACTCTAAAAAAATCTTCTTGTTTGTTCTATATTTGTTACTTTGATCTTAAGTTATTTACACTTTATCGATGATTGTTTGTTAGCACAGTCATCTTAGTCACTAATGTCGGTGCTCGAACACTTTTGTCTCGCTCCTAAAGCTTCTCCCGCATTCAATGCGCTCCCATTTTCCGTTCAATTATCTAGTCAAAACGCGCCGAAACTTGCTTGAGTTGGCGTGAGTGGGCCCGATATCTATTATCCACGTTGGCAACACGTTTTTCGAGGTCAACAATTATCATCGTTCGAGTAAATGTGGGACAGTCCTTAGTGATATGTCCTAGCTTACCACGCTAAAAACTTGATTTCTTCCCATACAAGCATTCACCATGATAAAGCTTACCACACTTAGGACACGATGCTATTGTAGCTACTATGACCCTACTAGCACTAGATCTGATACTAGCTTTCATTTTTAAGGGAAAGTGTGAAACTTCCTATAATACGATATATCCAAAAATAGGCTTCCATCGACAATATATGAGGCACTAAAATATTTTTCAAAACCCCGCAACGGTTAGATTTGGGAGAAAAACCAGCGTTGTTTACTTAAAGTGAAATATAAAATTATACTAACATCGGATTGAGATTATTTCAAGTTTATCTAGTAGCTAACCTATGAGGTTATCAAAACCTATTGGTTTCGCCCATAAATCCCAAGTAAAGAATGATTTACGAATTTTTGAAGTTAATGGGAGAAGCTGAAATCTCAAAAGAAAACGGCAACATTTTATTGCTAACATTTTTGTGAGAAAAACTTGTAAATTATTTTTTTGTAAAACATAACTAATTTATTATAAACTTAGTAGAATAGCTCCACAAACAATGTTAATAGGAATCCATTTATTTAAAAACGTGTAAACACTTTTTTTATGCTCGAATAAAAACATTAAGTCATCAACTTCTCCATAGCACGCTGCATCTTTATCTACCATCATCAACGCCCCAAACAGATCAAATCAACGTATATGAAGGGAATTAACCCATGAATTTGAAATTCAATAGAGATCATCGATGCACTTCGTTATCAAATTAGAAATTTCGAATTGTAGATTTATATTGTCGCACGTAGATGGATTTCCGGCAAAATCCAATTTTTATAAAATTATCGTAACACGTAGAGTCGGAGAATGATAATTCCAACTATAGTAGTGCTGAAGTATCATACCCCCCAAGGCACCAATTCATTCATATTTTAACAAAAATTCATACTTGAAAACAAAATACTACTTGCACATCTACCTACCTTAATTTGAAGCATGGATAAAGTTGGACGACGAATGTTGTTTCCTGAAGGCACCCGAAGCTTTAAGAAACCGGCTTATCTTGTAATTTTCTTTCTTTTTGAAATTTTTTTCTTGCTTCGAAGTGTGAACATCCATATATGTAAACTACACATAAATAAATAGGAGAAAGTAATATGAATTATTTGGGAAATGAAAAGTTAGTCCTACAATGAAAAAATGTTGGTAGATTATTCACAACTGATGAGGATTAAAGGAAATGTTTAATTGGGAAAATGAGGGGTTAATCACGTGTTGGAACCGTTGGTACTCATCTCCATTTAAGGACAATTAAAGGTGGCCTTTTATGTTTTAATTCTTGCATTTCATTTGAAGTTAAATGCCATAATTATGTGTGTACAATGCAATATATATCCAACCATTTATGAGGTTTTAACAACTTTTGAAACGTGTCTGAGTATAATTTGAGGTTTAATGCCTTGAAAATTCAACAAAATTATGAAATGTTTCAGCCTTATTGCCTATACACACGCAGGGGCGGAGTCGGGAATGAAGAGTACGGGGGGCAAAAATTTTTTAAATTGAATGTACGAATAAAATTTATATGGAACTAGAAAAATTGTAATATAACGTTACATATTACAATTGTACCCGACAATATTTTATAGCATAAAATAATAAAATTCATTTATAATAGAATCTCGATCTAAATTAATATTAAAATCTCGTTCACTGTTTAGTGTTAAACAATCGGCAAGAAAACCATCGTCCATTTTGTTCAAAACCCCATTATGAATGAAAAAAAAAAAAAAGTCTAAAAAGTTTAGCAACAAGATATTTTCAAAAAGATAATTTAACTGCTAATCTGGAACTATGATAACAGAAAATTAACTTCATTGGACCAATAATATATAAAGCTACAAAAAGAGTAAACAATATATTGAAATTCTATAGAATCCCACACTTCACATATTTAACTAGAAAGTGATTGGATATCAAACAAAAAACTTTAGAACTTACACAAACATCTAAAAGTGCCAAATATGCAGAAAGATTGAAGTTGCTTTAGAGCACTAAACATTGTTTTCACAAAAAAAGTTCCATACCTGAGCAAACCGTTGCTTGAAATAATCATATAACATGTGTGGCTTTTGAGATAATACTGCCAACGGAATATCGTCCCCCATGCAAAAAGTAGGCTCCTTCCCTTGACCAGCCATAGTTTCAATCACCATTTGAACATCCTCACTGGAATAGCCAAATGCCTTGTTGTCATAAAGAATAAAAAATCATGACAAGTCAAAGTAATCGATACTGCAGTCTAGCACCAGTCACACCCATGGCTCGAACAAGGTTACAACAGTACTGTCATATGTAAAGAGTTTGAATCCTCCCCCCACCAACGAAAAAGAAAAAAAGAATACTTAACTATAAAATTTCAAAGGACTTACGAATTAAACACAAAAAACAAGAAATTGAAGAGTGAAGAATAGTGAGCAGGCTGACCAATTTTCACTTACCAGATTAAATTGAATAGTGAAAAAGGGTTTCGGCAGGCAGCGTTCGGTGGACGGTGGACGGTGTCGGGCAGTAAAGGGTTTCGGCGGACGGCGGTAAAGGGTTTTGCCATTTCGGGTAATGGGCAGAGGCGAAGGCAAATTGGAAGAAAATTAGAAATCAAGAATGAAGAAACCGTGCACAAGGGTTTGGGTGGGAATTGTGTTTAATTTTATGTGGCTTGTAAATTGGGTTTTCAATTTTTCAAATGGGCTAGGACAGTGGGCTACTGGGTTGGACAATGAAAAAAATGGGCTTTCACCATTTTCTTCTTCTCTTTTTTTTAGAAGCTGGGCTTGGGCTTGTAGCCCAGCCCTATCTTCGCCAGTGCGCGTGTGTGTGGGGCTTACTTATTTATTCTGAATTTGAGGAAGATGAAATGAATTTGTCCTTTAAATCATCTTTTACTTATACTAGTCAAATGCCCGTGCATTGCACGGGTTTTTTTAAGGCAATATTAGTGTGTTGATTGTTGAGGATTGATAG
>CAIGRS010247789.1:0-17221 GCA_903798395.1 Fraxinus floribunda
ACAAAAGAATTCGGGTCACACCCATGTTCTAACAGCCATTCAAATGAAATATTAGAGATTCCACAATTGTTGTAAATCTGCATTTTGTTTCTCATTTCAACAATTCATTGTGACAATGCGTCCACACTTGCAACAACAAAGAATCCAGTCTATCATGTCCGGTCAAAGCATATTGAACTTCGACATCATTTCATTCGAGATTTAATAAATCAAGGAGAAGTTTCCCTGGAGTTTATCAGCACTAATGATCAACGAGGAGAGATTCTAACAAAAACAGACACGATTGACTAGATTGAGAAATTTAAGAAACAAATGAAAGATGAAGTCTTGCCTTGAATAACTAGAAGAGCCTTGAATAACTAGAACTTCTTTAATTAGAACTGTTCCTGTATAAACTAGTCGAGACAGTATTGGTTTCGTATCGCGAGAGAAATGAGGGGAAAAAAATTAAGAAAGACTGTGTCGTACCAACTCAACTAAATTTCTTTAATAAAATTCAATTTTTTTTTTATTATAAATTATTGAACTTTCGCATCGACGTCAGCCATCTAGGGGCATTTACTGAACCTCAAAGGTGGAAAAACGACGTAATGTGTCGAGTTAAATTTTTAGTAACAGTTGAGTTAATTGTAAAATATTAGTGTTAAACTAATTTATTAAATTAAAATATTGAATGATTTTTAAATGTAAACATGAAAATATATATACTTTCTACATAAAACATTTGTACGACATTCTATGAACATTTCAGAATAAAGTTTGCATCTCTAGTTCCGTTTCTGTTTAAGAATACTGAACTGTGACTCTTTTTCTTCTTCAATGTTCAGACAAATAATTCTAAAGACAATGATAGTGACACAAGAAGTATCCCCCACTTATTATGCTTAACTCAATAATAATAACAGAAGACACAAACATATACCCACATTCTCCTCATGTCACATTCAATATATATTCTCTACTGTCTTAGTATACGAGTATATATTTTACAGCCAAATTCACCGGACGTGAGAATCCTAGGTGTTATACTGAATCGGATCCTACCCGATTTGTTCCATTCTGAATCTGCCTTTCGGCATATCTAAGGGAATGTGTCTATACATTTGTTTGTGCGTGTCAATCTGATTCGATCATTTCCTGATGATCAGTTACTGAGGATGAATCTTGGGGTTTCTTGGTGGAAGAATCATGATCTTTTATCATCTTCTGGATCATGGCACTTGTCTCAGCCTCCGACATCTTATCTTTCTTGCTTTGAGATTCATTGTATGCTTCGAAGAACCCTTTGTTTTCTTTGACTAACTCGTTCCAAACTGCAAACCAATTTATAGATATAATCAAAGTTGATCATTAAAGAAGAAAAAAAATTAAATTTTATCTATTGTACTCTCTAGTACTGCTTAGTATGAGGGCCTTAAAGTTTAACAGAAAAGATTCCACTAATAGAGGAAACAATAGATTCTATATATTCTCCTCTATATGAGGAAATTCAAAAGATAGACCCTCACAAAAAGCATGGACAGATCTCCGCAGTCACTTTTAGAAGTTAGGGTTTGGAGTTACGAGGGTTATCCAAATTATAAGTAGAGGATTAGATTAGGGGGCAAACCAGTGGAAGTAATAACTGGCTGGATGTTTGCATGCTTGGAAAGGGCTTCCATGCACTCTTCTTTTGTCATGTGAAAGATCAAACACTTTTCAATCAGATATTGCACCTAAAGCAGATCAAAGCTCAAAAAAACAAGTTTAGAAGGTGAAAAAAGATACAAAATGACAGGAGGCTTTAAAACATGCAAGAATAATCAATTATAAATAAGAAGATAGAGATCACTTATAAGTTATAAGCTGCCTGGATTAATTAATTACCATGTGTATGTATGATGCAGAAGATTCTCCCATAACAGCATGCGATTTGATGGATATCTGATCTTCAAATCAAACAACTTCTTGCAAGGAGATTATATGCAGAGGGGAGTATATAATGAGGTGATGATCGGATGATATTGAGCCAAAGAAGGAGAAGAAATGGTAGGTGTGGGGCCAAGGTCCCACGTGGGAGATGAATGATAATTGGTGGAGAAAGGATTAGGGCATTCGTGAACCACCATTTCTCTGGTTTTTTAAAGATTCTCGTTTCTCATTAAGCACCTACCTCTCCACGTGATCAACTGGTCCCATCCACGATAATATTATAGTTGAGTTCTCAACATATAAGAAAGGTGGCAAGTAGGTCATCAACCTTTTGGTTACATTCATGGAGACTAGCTATGAAGAAGATATGTTCTTTCCAAACTTGGATTATGATGATAAACTTATACGATTTACTTTTTCTAGCGACTATGAAAATGCTCATGAGTTAGAGAACAAAAAATATTATTAATATATTTAAGAGTGATCTTAAATACTTCTAAACAATGAGTTCGATGAAATGTGTGAGTATAAAGTATGTTTGATCAACTTAAATTATAATTTATATTTTACCAAACATGCATTATCCTCATCGTATGATGATGATGAGTGTGACTAGAACACATGAAATATAATCCCTTTTTACATTGTAATTTCTGTATGAAAACGGAGCAAGTTTACTTTTACCTCTAGTTGAAAGACAAGTTAAGCTTCTTACCAATCCTCTCCCAACCCCATCCTCTCTTTATCCAAGTCCCACCCGGCCCCCTTTTCCAAGCCCCGCACCACATTCCCTATCTAGTTCCAATTCCGCCCCCCCAACCTAGCCTTCGACCTCATTCTCCCTTCTGTACCCCTTTGTCCTTATCGACTAACCCATTTCTTCACCTTTTCTTTTTCGTTTTTATTTATCGGAGGGGACATAGTCTTTTACATTCTTTATGTTGATTAAGAACAAGGGAAAAAGTATTTATCCAAAACTGACTGTTTATATGTTAAATTGAAGGCACAGTAATTAAAAAGCCAAAGATTTAAAATTTCGTACTCCTTGAGGACCTGCCTATAATTATATGTTTGGAACACTTCAATAGTAAGGAGATAACCTAGTAAGTTATCCTGCCAATCAAAAGGAGCCATGTGGCCTGCAGATTGAATTGAATTGTCATTTTGTAGAATATTATTGAGGGTAAACTAAAGTGGTAGTAAAATCACAATGTTTTTGTTTGTGTATAAGCTTGGAAGTTGCTGTTTGGACCCACCAAAGAATGCTTATTTCTTTAACTTGCATGCATTGATTTGTACAGTGCAGCTTTGGAGCTCCCAATCAGATCACTGTCTACTCTCTTCCTCTCCCCCAATAAAGGGTAAGCACTTGTGGTACGTAGTACACTCTTGGCCATTTGTAGGAATGGCCGATTTGGACTCCAATGGGCTAAAATATTATGTCGTATAATATAATTTATTTGTTGGTAAATTATGTGATCGCTCAAAGTGGTGCGAAGTCGTCGAACAAATTGCAAGTGTCAGTAGATTAAAATTAACATAGTATCTCACGGTTGTTAAGAATCTAACTGTTTTAAATTTTACAATAGATTAGAAAGAATAAAATGGGGAAATTTTCATACGGTGAAGTCAAAATCTATTGATCTACTGTTTGTCTACCATTAAAGTACGAAAATTAGTTTTCGAATTGTGAATTTTTAGAGGATGCATGATTAAAAAATAGGGAAAATATTTTACTCTGAAAATTTGTGATTAAGAATAATTTGAGGAAAAAAAAGTTTTTAAATAATGATAGACAAACAAGACTTTATGTAAAAGTTAATTTATATTATTAGTCTTTCTCTTGCATGTCGACGGATTTTATTCTCATCAAAATAAATTGTGCGATCGTTAAACTTATTTATGGACATTATAAAACCAAAAAATATTGAGTATGATTTAAAATTCAATTAAAATTGAAAGTATAATCATTATTAGGTCCCATTTGTCTAATAAAAATCAATAATAACTATTAAATTTTTTAATTTTAATCCAATTTTACTCTCACCCATTCGAAAAGGGCAAAAAAATCTACAACTTTTATAATTGTTTGGTCTAATCGAACTTTTTTTTTTCTGAAAGCTGTCTAATCAATGTTTACGTGTCAAAATAGGCTAGCATTTTATAATTTGTCTTTTTGCATAAGTTTGTCCTTCTTATAACGTCAGTCACGATTGGAAATAATTGAGCAAAAGACATTTATACATCCAAACAAAACAGATTTCATATATTTAATCAGTGTTGACCTCAAAATGATGCTTTTACGAATTTCCCTTTTATAATCTGGGTTTTTTTTATTCGAAACTCTCTTTTTCTGTTGTTTGATAGAGAGTGAGAGAAGAAATGATTACTTGTAAGAAAAATATTTCAATTTTTACATAATATTCTTCGTCTCAACCACACATATTTTATAAATTTCTCTTTAGGCTTTGAGAGTAAATAGGTCTTTTTAGTTCATAACATGTGTCAGTCGATGATTGATTGATGTTTCAATTGATTCTATTATCGTTCATGTTTTATTTTCTAGCTTAATCCTTTCTCTTTTTTCAAGTATATTGGTTCGCTTTATTTAGGGTCGCTCAATATGATTTTTTTTTTCTCCGAATGAGTGCTTTTAGCTTATTTTGAATTCTCGTGTATTTTGAGTTTTTTCAAAGAGTTCGCTTAGTTGAATATTTCATAAATAACAACCAATTATGCCCATATTTGAACCACATTAAAATTTTTATTTTTATTTTTCTACTCATTTCAACCTTACATTTTTCAATAAAATAATATTTTTCATCACATCAATAACTTTTTCATTTTTTTTAACCACGCATTCTCCATCAATCTACTATTTCAAAATAATGCAGCTCAAACAGACTAGGATAGCATTAGGCTTTTGTAGTACATGCTACCACGAGGGTATAGGCCAACTTTTCCAAATCAAGATATCTAGTTTCAGCACCTTGTAGAGCTAACACACTAGGATAGCATTAGGCTTTTGTAGTACATGCTACCACGAGGGTAAATGCCAACTTTTCCAAATCAAGATATCTAGCTAGTTTCAGCACCTTGTAGAGCTTTATTCACATGGTCTATAGACTAGCAATTGTTACTGTCCTTCCTCTTATACTAAGATAGAACTTAATACTACTTTAGAAACTGTCCCGTATGAGAATAACCTTTCCTCATTTAGTGGCTTGCCTAGCGACGAGACTTTTCCTATGTATTCCTTCAGGGCCTGTTCGCATTCTACAGTCCATTCAAATCTTTTTCCTCCTTAATGTTTGGAAGAATGGTGAGCATTTATATGTAACTCGTGAAATAAATTTATTTAAGGCTGACCTTCCTGTTAGATTTTGTACCTCTTTAGGCTTTGTTGTAGATTGCATTTCAATAAGGGCTCGAATTTTATTAGGGTTCACTTTAAAGCCTTTCTGATTTACCATGAACTCTAAGAATTTTCCGACACAACCCCAAAAGCACATTTCGTCGAGTTAAGTTTCATTCTATACTTTCATAGGATATTAAAGGGCTTCCTATAGATATTTTAAATGATTTTATGCTTGGAGGCTTTTGACGAATTTGTTGTCGATATATATACCTCAATTGTCTTGTCAATATTTTGTTTACTAGCATTTGATAAGTAGAGTCAACGTTTTTCAATCCAAATGGCATTACTTTATAATAATATAGTCTTCGATGTGTTACGAAAGCAGTATGCTCCTCGTCTGATACATATATGGGAATTTGATTATACTCTTGAGTATACGTCCATAAAACTTAACAACTCATGTCTCGCATTTGCATCCACAATTTGACCAATTTTGGGGGAGTGAAAAACTGTCTTTAAGACATGCTTTATTTAAATCTGTAAAATCCTGGCAAGTGATCTATTTTCTAAGATACTTGGCTTCATGGATAAAATCGTTTTTCAACATTTATTAACTCACATTTCAACGCTTCATATTTCTCAAAGCTCATTGGTAACCTTTTTTGGGGTCAATTTTCAAGGAATGGCAAGCTACTCTGGGTCTATGCCTACCATATTAGCATGTATCAAAACAAACACATCAACATTTGCATTCAAGATATTTTTCAACATGCTTTTCAACTGCTGCTACTACTTTGCCCCTGTTTGGGCCACATTTTTTTTTCATTCTCATTCTTCTACTCGTTTTTAACCACATATTTTTCAATAAAATAATATTTTTCATCACATCAATAACTTTTTCTTCTTTTTCAACTATATATTCACCATCACATCACAAAAAAATGCATTCTCTCTTAAAAAATGTGCATCAAACACACTCGTATAAACCAAAAGAACCTACTTTTCAGAAGTACAACGTGACATGAGATCGCAGCAAAAGATAAACTACAAAACATAAGGAGATGTTTTCATCAGACTTACATAACATTGGATCAAGCAAAGTGTAGAAAGAAAATTCACGTAGTCAACTCAGTAAGACTAATGAACATCTGGGAATATTCCGCCTTGCTACAAGCCCTGTAATGTTTTCCACTCTGGAAAATGGAAAAATAGTGAGGGGGCCGTCAGGGATTCCGATCAAGATCCGGTTTTACTAGCCTGTTGTTATAATGTTATCACATGCTTTTCAGGGATGAAATTGGAGCCATTGATGAAGAATACTTGAGAGAGAAGAAAGTCATACTTCATGGAGCTGCACAACCAGAAATTTTCGAAGAAAATATTGAAGCTCCTCTACAGGTTATTACTAGGTTCAATAGGTTAGATTATTCGGGGAGTTCCTGTAACAGCAAGAAACTTTTTCAAGATACTGTCAAGCAAATGTCATGTTCTTCTCTATCCAGGCGATGTACCGTGTACGGGAGGCGTTGCAACGGAAAGGCGAAATGTTCAAGCTGTTTGGCCGGAGGAACCTGAATTTGGAAGAATGGTATTCAAATTCGAGCAGAAATTTTTTCCATTTGGAGTGGTTGGCGAGGATGATATACTGGAACAGTTTCTTGATTACAATGATGTGATGAAAATTCCTCTTACGAAGGAATTAATGAAAAGAAGAAACGCTTTGATGGCCAAAGTAAGGAGAGGAACTCAAGTGACAGTAGAAGGAAATCAAGATTTCTTCTTCCAGGGATTTATCTGAAAATTCCAGGGCAATTTTATTTTCTGTTATAGGAAGCCAGTTGAAACAAAGGGAATGGAAGAGCTTCTGAAAAATAAGTTTGCAAGGAACTTTATTAGCAGATACAATCTGAAATTACAAGAAATATGAATTATTTCATCAAGAAGCGAGAGGAGGATCCAAATCGCCATGTCTTTGAAAGGGCTATCGTGCTCTTTCAGGTCCTGTTCATCAAATTTCAGCGTTTGATCCTTGAATTCTGTCTAATTAGTTTTACAAGCATGAATACATAAATGGAAGGAATATGAGAATTTTTATTACTCTTTTATCTATAAACATAGCACGGGCTGGATTACTTCGAAGGTAATATTAGTGTGTTAATTGTGTTGAATTCTCGTGAATTATAAACTCAATTCAACATTTGCTATGGCTACACTGAGATGGACTTTCCCTTATCGAGCATGCAGAAAAACCTACTATATTATATCATTTCAGATCAAGCAAGCAAAAAGTTAGCAATATACAAAAGTAAATAATTGACTTGTACACGATTGAAAACAGTCAAAAAGATAATAGAAATGAAACAAAATAAATGTTTCAATTGTCATGAAATGAAGGGCCAATAAGTTGACATCATTTTCATAGACATTTTACTTTAACAAAATTGATTATACTAAAAGCATCATAAATTGGACAATAAGTTAGCAATATACAAAAGTAACATTTGAGAAAATTATGATGGTATACATTAGTATATGAAGTTGAAGCTAACCACCATAATGACAAAATGGTACTAACACAACGATCCGTTGTGTGGATGTTTTCACCTGCATCCTGCAAACACAAGAGTCCAAGTAATTCACAAAGAAATGCATAACGAAAGTTAAACTTGCAAGTACGATGGAATCTAACAAACACAATATCCGAAAATAATTTGTCAATATAGTTCCTCCATTTTCTCTAAGATCTCATTGTTAAGGAATAATTTGGTTTATATATTTAAAACATATTAATTTTGGTTTGATGCAAATTTTAACAATCTTCTCAAATGAATTATTAAATTAACCAGATATAATGGGGTCTGAAAAATACAAGTAAATGAAAGTCACTTCTGCAGGCAAATCAGGATTAGACTTAATGAACTCACTTCCGTAGGCATTCATCGAAAAATCAATAGACTTGTGTAAATCTGTGGACAAAACAAAGATCTGATCCAGCATTTCCCACAAAGAATTATTGAACATAGGAACTATATTCAACTAAATAAGAAAATAAATAAATAAATTGTCATCGTAAAATAATGACCGCCTAATAAGAAGAGCAATGAAATAAACAAGAGAGAAAGAAACAAAAAAGGCCAGACTATTTATACTTGAGTAAATAACATTAACTTCAACTAAAAGTCTAAAATTAGTTCACTGATATATTAGATTTCATGAAAACATGTTAGGACGATCAACAAATTTAATTTCAACGAACACTAAACATGTTGCCACTGATTTAACCAAACTACCACGCTTGGCAAAAACATTGTCAACGTGTGTAATGCCTGTATCACTTCCATCACGCTGTCCAATAGTACAAGTTATGCTTTAATTAGAAAAGAGAAACAAAAGAGCATATTTTCCAGTAATTAGTACCTTCAATATTTCGAGGAGTTACTCCCTAAGACTCTAATACCTGCTATGGGGTTTGCATATTAAGAGTTATCTCTTTCATTCTTCTAATAACATCAACACTCGTGAGCTTGTATAGCTTCCATGAACCATCTCCTATCCTCCTCACAAAATCCATAAAAATCACATTAATTAACCCCATCAATTTATCACAATTGGAATAGCAGCTCCAATAACAGTAAAACTAACATAGTATCTAATTTATTTATATATGTAGTACTAAATAACTCGGTAATCAATAAGTGCGCAAATCATAAACAAACAAAACCCAGGAAGAAATTAAAAGTACTTATTCAAAATAATGCTATTTTTTTAATCAGACCTTACAGTCCAAACATAAAAGATAAATTCAAGAACATGGATACAAAAAATAAACAAGTACCTTAAATAACTGTCACAACAAAAGAGAATACACAATTTTAGAAGATTTTCTGCATAAATCACTCTATATAACCTTTCATGCACCCCCATCACTCAAATGATATTGAGAATTTCTAGAACCATGGAAACATAAAATTGTCCTATACTTTTAAGGTAAACATTAACCATACTAATTATATCCTTAAATCTAACAAACAAAATAAACATTTCCTGCAAAAACAATGAACTTTACTATTGTTCAATTCAACCTTGTTCTTTGGATGAGCTTGCAATGACAAAACCAAATGAATTATTGCTTCTTTGTCAATTTATAAAACAAAAAAAATATCACGTTCAGGAAGCATGACGTATTACTTTAGAGCAACTGTCTAGTTAGATCAATAACAGTCTGATAATAGCCTATTTTTCCTAAATACTTTAATTCAGTATACTATCTTATTATCAAACATTTACTTCCTCTTTCTACCCCTTCTATTTTTTAAAAGAAAGGTTGAGGGAGAAATTTGTCCAACTTTCTACCTTCCACTTCTTTTCGGTCACAAACTTGTGAAAGAAAGGTTTCATATTAACAGACGATCACTTCATTTCCCAGACAAGATCAACGGGGCTGGCATTTCCCCAAAAATTGAAGCATTGAAGTTTACATTTTAAAAACAATAAATTGCACATCGGCATCGAAGTTACACTACAATGAAGTAGAAAAGCAAAAAATGCAAAATACTTCAATGTTCACAATTTACATCTAAACATTCAATAAGCTTTGGATTCAGAGACAAACTTCAATAACAACATATACCTCAGACTCAATTAAAGCCATAAGCACAATTAAAAAAGAAGTTTTCAAATAACATACCAACAAAGAAAAAATCATCCATAGAACTAATAAGATACTCGAACTCCTATGTAATTAGCCTGGAGCAAATCAAGGTACGTATTCCATTTGTTCTAATTACCTAGCAAAACCATGAAAATTTTGATATTTTCTTTTTTTTAAAAAAATATTAAAGTGGATTTATCTACCTTTTCACAAATAAAGCAACGGACTAGAATGATAATCTTTGCTCACTAGGGTTTCGTTTACTACACAGAACTCAGTAGAATCTTCGAAAAACGCTGACTTCCATAAGCACGAAAAGTTATGGGCCAACAAAAATTTGGATTTACAAATGATTCTAAAAGCATATCGACGGGATTTTGGTCAGTATTCTTCGAAGTCCAGGCCCGGGGGAGCAGCAAGGCTGTTTGGGCTTAGGCTTCGGGGCGGTAGCCATCACGATGGGGCCGTGAAGAAGTAGAGTGGTGTTTTCAAAGGTTTGAACGTGTGTGGAGAGAGAGTGAGCAAAAGCCACTTTATGGGAAAATATATATTTATCAATAGTATCAAACCTGTTTATGAATGGTACCAAACTAGTTCACTGTGAAACTCATGTGACAAAAATGAACAGTAATCCAAAAGCCTCATTTTTAAGAGAGAGTAGATACAAAGAGAATTAGTGTCTGACGAAGAAGACACTATGAAATCTATTCTAAGAGTTTATATATCTATTTTCTTAACTAATCAGGCATGTAGATGGACCATTTATCAACAAAAGTATCCCATTAACAAGTCCAGGCAATATAAACAATTAAGTGGTCATAAAATTAAAAAATTGACCTAGATTTAAAAAGATACAACAAAAGAAGACTCGGAAGATCAGACGTAAAACTTCACAAGTGAACTTGGAATATATGAAATAAAACATCTTACATCTGAAGTTAATATGTACCTTTAAAAGATTCAGCAGTCAGTACTTGATCACATGATGGCGCAACCAGAGTTCGTACATCACCATATGAAAAGCATCATGTTTGATGGGAGGTGAGTTCCATTGGAAGTGCTTCTGAACCTGAAACGAGAGCATCACTAGTAACTGTTAGCTGCAAGTCCAAATTCTTGCTTCACCAAACCCTATACTTTTTTTTGAGATAATTTGACTACGTGCAATGTATAAAAAATATATAATCAATCATTCTACAACATATTCCCAAACTTGACAAATATTTATACCTCGACCAAATTGTAGTGCAACTTGACAAATTCTTTCTGTGTTATTTTCTTAAGAATTTGCTTCAGCTGGTAGACATCTTTCTCCTTTAGTACAACCGAAAATTTATGCCAATTCAGAATGTCATTAAAAGGCAGGTCATAATAATTAGAGAGTATCACTGCAAGAAAAAATCCAAAGAAGTTAGGCGAGCAATTGGATGCAAGTCATGGAGAAAAATGGATACACATAAATGCATGAATCCAGAAAGATTAATCACGCTGAAATTTTTAAACATAAGAGGAAAGGGCAAGGAAAGGAAGGGAAGGAACTATGATTTTTTGAGAGCCTTTAATGAATTAAGTACTTAAAATTAATGGATAGGAAAAGGAAACTGTCCAACTTCTTTGAATGGGAAATATCCAAATAAAGGTTCTTTGACAAGTACGAGTTGTGGTTCATTCATATATGAAATATGGAAGATTGACATTCCTTGTTCGGTTGGACGAAAAATCCAGACTGATAGAAAAGCTGGTAAAAAATGCCTACTGTGTTAAAAGAAATAATCCGTCAGGATTGGCTGAAAGTAGGGAGGAAAAGGATAAAACTGAAGATATTTTCTCAATTCACCATGACAGTCATTGGCAATTTTTTCTTTGAAAAAAATAAATAAATAAGAAGAAAATCTCAAGACAAAATTGCCCACTTCTGATGTTGACAGCTGAAAGAAAGCATCTCGTCCACCAAAATTATTGTGACAACTGGGAAAAGGAATACCATAAAACTGAAAGAAGATTGTTAACAACAGACATGTTTTAAAATGAATTTGTGATTTCAAACCCTATTGACAGAGTGTGCTCCATTCCATGACTCAAATTGATACATGGGCAACTGCCCACTTGTGTGGTTCACATCTCTATGCATGTTACTTTCCCATCCAGCCTGGAATACCCTTTACCAAATATATAGGAAAAAGAATCTCTCTTTCACAAATGGAAATTGCATCCTTCTACTTTCTTGTCCTCCCAAATTTCCATTCCTTCAGCCACGAATAATTTATAAATAATGAACAGCAAGACATATTGAAAACCAATGCAATTGCAGAATGGAATCCTGAGTTCTCCGCTACAGTATAAGTGTATAACAACATAATGCATTTTAAGTAAACAAGACATGCACTGATCTAAGGAGTAAGTGCCTATATGGGAGTAAAAAAGGTTAATTTTGTGTTGAAATCTAGTTCTGTGAATACTGCAATAAATACCAATGACATGGTAGAAATATTATAATTTAAAGAAGTCACCAAGGCATACAATTTCTTCCCATCCTAGTAAATGCCATTGACAGCAGGAATATAGTTATTGAAAAATATCATTTATCATTTCAAATTTCATTATCTTTATTCTTTTTTTCCTTTTTTTTTCATTTAGTTATAACTTCCTATTCATTGTAATTGTAATTTTCTCCACCAAGCATGATTCTTTCAAAAGGAGTTTAAGATTTGAGTACCGTATAGAAGTAAGATAGTTAACTTATTTAACTTGTGCCAAAATCTTTATTTATCCGAACCACCCAGGAAAAAAATGTTTTCTTGGTTATGGATATGTACGAGACTTGGCAAGCACAACGTGCAACCAGTTGTCACAAGAAGGCTTACAACCTCTTATCATCCCAGTTGATTATTGATGAAGAGATCCTATAACAAGGAAATCCTGGAGACCAAACGGAATCATATGGTTGATCTTGAATGTTCTGTTCCTTTATAGGTGAAAGACACAGCATAACCCAAGTATTGTTCAATAGGAAAAAGTTCCAACGCTCTTCATTCTGTCTTTATCATGCATGGAAGATGCATAGATTGTAAATGCAAAAAAAATAATTGATAACTGATATCACACATCTAAAAGAAATAAACTCTCACCAGGGATGCACCCGTAATGTATGGAATCTGCAATGCGGGCACTGTTGACCTGGGAGCCACCAGGGCAAATGCAGAATTTAGTCCTGTAAAATCTCTTTTGATACACTAGATGTCCAGTTGCTCTGTTTATTCTGTTGTTTGAAATATCAAGTTCTGTGTCATTCTCCCATACACGTGCCAGGATAACCCGAATTTTAGAGTTCCTATGCCCTGCCCAGAAACCAAGGGTCGTCCTGCAGAATGTTATATATAAATTTAAGCAACTACTATGCAGTATGCTCCTGCATTTCTTTTCTGCTACATAACACCGAACATCACAATAGGAAAAGTAAACATCACATCTACATTACTGGATTAACAACTCAAATAATAATACACAACTCAGGACAATAGTAAAAAAAGAAGAAAAAAAGGAGCAGAGAAGTCAATATTAAGTGCACAAAAAAAGAGAAATGAACTTCGGGTGAAATTTGTGAAACAAAAATAAAAGAGCAAAACCACAGAACTTTCATTGATTGAACATATTCATAGTAAACTGTATGTTTTACATGGCTTAGAAACCCAAACTCAAAGTATAAGAGCATCCAAGAAAACTTCTCTTCATTTTTTACCAATTTTTTCTTCAATAAAAATAAGTCATTTAAAAACATGAGGTCCCAAAATAAACCATTTTTTTTCTATCTTTTCTCGGCTAAGAAATTATAAATCTTAGTCGATCAAAACACTAGTCACTAAAATTTTGAATGAGGCACAGACTTTCAAACACTAAAGAATGACCGACAAACAAATGCATGTATGCAAGCATTGTAACTTCAGTTTTTAATATAGATGATATCAACATAAACTCAATAGTACTTGAAAAATAAATTGTGATTTACTATTAAAGATGAAACTCCTTTATTGTTCACATATATGGTAAATCGTTTTTCATTTAAAACCAGCAAGACGCTTTTATTCACAGATGTAGCCCAGTAAAACGGACCCTCCATCTGTTGCACCTCGCACCTCACCATTTAAATAACTGATTTTGGGTCATAATTTTCCCAAACCCGACAACAAAGAAAACTGAAACCAATCCATTTTCTAATTTTGGCGAGGCCAAAGGCATTTAAACAAAAAACTTCTCATCGAGATTTTCATATATCAATACAAAAACACTGAACCTGCAACTTTAAATGAATTACTGCTTTCACGCCCCATAAAATTTGAAAACTTAAAAATTAAAAAAATTATAAAGGCTTGGGCTCCAACAAATGATTTGTTGCAAAGTTACGTGGGTGAGGGAAAAAACTGCAGAGAAAGTGCTCAAGAGAGACAATTTGCTGATATTTTTACATGCACCTGCAAATCTATTTTCCCTCCAGAATGAGAATATAATTTGATGCAGTATAAAACGATAATTAGACTATTAAACTTGTTATATAACACACTAACACTTACAAACACACACACACACAGAGGCAACTGTTCTTTGTCGTGCATTCCAAATGCAGAAGATGTTGATACCTAATTAGTCCATTTTCATGGTGAAAGAGAATTTTGAAAAGTTGAACTTTATATCATTGTAACGAAACGGCAATGAACAAACGAAAAAGATCACATAAAAGGGAGATAAATACCACAACGAAGAATTTGCATAATTAATCCATTCTGACCTAAAGAGGTCGACATCTCACACAAACGTACCTGTTTTCCACATCATTTCCTCCAGCTGGGAGGGCAAAGGGCTGCAGAACTTGTGGTAGGGCAACATCTTTGTGGGGTATAAATCCAACATCATAGCTCGGAGAACAAACGACACGAATTGAATTCTTTACAAGAAATGGAATTCCTTCAGTGGCCCTCACACCAACATCGTGACAAGTAACAAAGAAGTGATCAGCACCCAGAGTTCTATTCCAATAAGGATACTTGAACATCAAGCTCTCCACATAGTTCTGTACAATTAAGGTCATGTTCTCATATGATATTCCCTGTGCGTTATTACAAGAGAATAATTTAGTATTATGGAAAGGTTCAAATTCAAATTACTGTGCAAGTATAAGAACCATACAACAGGACTAAGATCATTTACATGTTTCGTATCAGAAAATCCAACATTTCATTAGCAAACTTTTCGAAGATGCAAGAACAAGGTAAAGCTCATGCAATGGAATAGTAACCATTTAGTCTGAAATTATCTTCACCTCCATCAACATGAGTGGTGCCTCAAGGTTCAGCAAAGTGGTTTCTTATATAAAAACCATTACACCAAGTAGTAAATTTTGCAATCCAAGCAATCAACAAAGGCATATGAAGAGCAAAGGGTGTGCAGGTTCATATGTACAATTCCTGTAAGCATCATGGAAGTGCCAAGAGGATAGGGATGATGGGTGGGGAAGATAAGAGCGGCAAGAGGAACTGCAAGAAGTGCAGGAGGTGGGTCATGCAATAGGAATGGTAGAATATGACAAAGTGATGTGGCGGGCAAAACTTATCCCTTCTCATTCAGATGTTTGCAAACATATTGTTTCCATATGTGAGTTTGTGGTGTGAGTGAAGTTATGTTTAGATGGTGACACCTACGGCAAGTAGGGGCAATGCACATGATAATTAGTGGCAGAAGCAGTAATGAGATCTAAAAGTCGAGGTGCAATTGTAACACCAGAATGTGGGCAACAAATATGTGATGAATTAGAAGATGACCATGGGGGCAGAAAAGTGTTAGGATGGTGGCAGGAAATAAAAGTTTTGAGAGAGAGAGAACGAGTACATAATGTTTAATGGGACGGTTATTTTATGTAGTGTACAAATAACTAAGTTTATACATGTAAAAGTTGAGTGCACGCGTGTGAAAATTGGTGTGGTTGGGAAGTAAATATATGAAAAACTACAGTGCACAGACAAGTGGGAATGGAAATAAAACTTGTGCTGGTCATTGGTTGGTGTGATGGATTGGGGAAGATGTTAACATTTGACCTTAGTCTTTAGGGGCTGTTATCTTAGGGTAGATAACTAAATTTGCAAGGAATTATAAGTTCAGTATAAAAATACAGTAGTTAAATCTAGTAGATGCATATGACATATGAAGTGCAATAGTTTGAAGATAAGTAGCAAGCTCGGGACTCGGAGATGACGAGTTCTCTTTTCTGTTATAGAAGTCAAAAAGTTCCAAAGCAACTATGCTACCATCATGCTTAAGTGGCTCAGTATACCACACAAGACCAGTTTAGCTATTATCCATTAAAGCAAAGAAGGCTCTACCACAGTAAACAACCATACAATAACTCGAGAAATACCAGCTACTAAGATAGACAAATAAATAAAAACTCATTTTCTAATTCCATCATACATATTGAGCATTGCCTATTAAACAATTAGCAGTAATTATCAAGGCACATATGAACCAATAAGCATCAACATTAAGGTCCTTTCCACACAAACAAAATTTCCATCAAATCAAGCGGTTGTACCTTGCCTCGCATCTTATGACAAGAGATCGGAATGAAGAACAAATCAGCCTGATCCGGATCATCTGTAACAAACTTACTATCCCTAATATTTTGAAAAAAGTAGCCCTCACTAGCGTATTTTCCCGTCAGCTTCCTCGGCGTCTGGTAATACGTGTTCGGATTCCCATCCGGATATATATAAACCTTAAATCTCCTTTCCATTTCCTCGTAGTTCAATTTGAACATCTTCGGAATATGATACACCTCACCATCAACACCCTCATCATCGATTCTTACCTTCAAATCAGAAGACGCAAAAAGAGAAAACACTCAGAAAATTAAGTTAGTGTTCGAAATGAAGAGGTGTGAAACGGTTGTACCTGAGGCTGAGAGACTTGTACAGTGTGCGCTGAAGGGGTGGTGGAGAGTTGGAGAGAAGGGGAGTGGAGGGATTTAAGTGATAGGTAAGTAAAGGAGACTAGCGTTAGGATGGCAAGAGAGAGAAGAGAGCCTCGGACAGTGCAGACCGCGGCAGAGGACGATGGCTGTGGGGGTTTCGCCGCCAACATACCTGCCGGTTTTGGTAATTCCCGGCACCACCTTCAATTAATTAGTTTTGAGATTTGTTAGTAATTTCGGATTGATCAAGAGTGTAGTTCATGGCGCTCGATTCTTTAATTTACCGGTAAATCTCACGCGCAGTCTCCCAACTTCTTCTTTCTTTCTCCTTTTTTTTTTTTTT
>CAIGRS010247842.1:0-10117 GCA_903798395.1 Fraxinus floribunda
TCTCTTATAATTTAGCCCGTTTCTCTTTTTTTTTTTTTCCAACTTTTGCTTATTTCCTTCAATTCCATCAATCTATATCACAACATCATAACACACATTAAAATGCCTATAAGTGCTCAAGAACATGCCAAAAACTACTATTTAAAGGTATTTATTTAATGAGTTAATTACACTTATCACTTGGTGCTGGAGTTTTTACCCAGTTGGGGTTTCTCCTTCATCATATCACTGTTTATTATTACTTTCCTTATTAATGCGGTATTCAAACATAGGATAATTCGACTTGTATTCTTAATCATTTAGAAATAATGAAAAGTGACTTGTATTTTTTTTTTTTTTTTTTTTTGATTGATTAATTTCACACATAGGGTCAAAACTAAAAAGGGATAAGTAACAATCATTAGGTAACTAAGTAACTTAAAAGCTGTTAAATTGGTAATCCGTGAACTGTTAAGTGGTATTTAGTGCGACACTTGATTTTTAGAGCCTAATACATAATTCTTACCTTTGATCCCTTAACTTTTAATCGCTAAACTGAGAGAGTTACTTGGAGTTGCAGATAATGCTTTTGGACTGAATCTGGCCACTGCCAATGATATTCCTGGAAAATCATAAGTGAATATGAAAACTATTGATTTGATATCGTTCAAGTTCTAGAGTTCCACAATTCTTGTACATTTGTTGTTAGTCAAAAATCACTACTAAAAGAAATTGTCATAATCCTTCGATGTGATAATATTTAGATAATTGCTTGAGGATGGTTCGATACACAAATTAGATAAATGATGTATAAATATAAAAAATAGTATAACTCACAAAATATGTGCATTAATTATGAATGTGTAGTTGAAATTAATGTTTGATTTTGACTAAATTAAGAAATTGCATATAAACATATTTTTAATTTATAAATCATATACAAACGGATTGAAAATGTTTTAAAACATTTTCTTAAACAAATTTGAGGATGATTATGCCAAAAATGAAAGATTTAGTCCTTTTTTTTAATGTAAAAGCTCCATAGTTCGGGGATCATTCTGTGTAACTTACCCTTACATTTATTCAAGAATTGGCGCTTCCAAAATTAATCGGAATTTTTAGGGAAAGGCCAATAGGAAAGCCGCTATGAGGCAGCAGCAGTGGCAAACACCTATGACCATTCTTTACCATGCTTAAACCAAGTTGGTCAACCTAGTTTGTACAAATAGCAAGATTCCCAACTTTTTATTCTCAAAAATATTTTGAATATAATGGATGAACCCTAAACCCTTTATCTCTAGCTTCGGTACGTCGCCTGTACTGCCATCCTAACAAACTTAAACTAGCACAAACAATGTCATGACAACATTTGACTAATTCAAAAATGGGAAAACACTACAAATTTACTGGTTCCTTCTTCTCCTTCTTTGGTATGATCCTCCTTTCCACTTCTTCTTTTGCTGGTTATAATCTTTATCTTTCCTCACTTACTCCTTTTTACATAACATTCAACATCCTTGTTCCTCGATTTAAAGCACTTTCATGAAACCTATTATCAAAACCCATATCAAATGTCCCTTTAAAAGATTGCTGTGAACTGGATTCATGAGTGCTATTTTTGTTGTCGAAAATAATTTACCTGGAGGGGCCGGCACAAAATTTAATGGTATTACATATAGTTTAGCTATTCTTCAACTTCAGTGATTCGGCGGCGGCCTGAGGTGGGGAGGATGGCAGCGACACTGTTGGAAGTGAAGGATGAGATTTCGGCTCACGATTGGGAGAAAATAAGTGAATGAAAATTTGTATTTTATTTTTTACTAGCTACGCCATCCCTGTAAGATACTTGTGCAGTGCACCATTTTTCTGTACGTGTAGCGCGATCGTAGTGTACAAATATGTTCTAGTACAAATGTCATTTCCCTTTTCTTTGTGCCTAATAATCCCATCTTTATCCGTTTGCAAGTTCTAGTATTTAACAATAGATAGTACATATAGCAACAGACAGAAGACAAGGCCATTTCGGTATTCTTTATAATCAAGAAATATAAACAAACACAAAGAATAACAAAATGCACCACACGACAATGAAACAATTTCTCCACACTCCATAATTCATGTTGAGAAAGTATGATTTGAAAGAGGTTGGAAGAGAAGGAAGAAAGGAAAATGAAGAAATGAACCAAGACCCCTAAAAATGCAATTTGGTAGATGCTAATTTTGGACACAAGGAAGTCTAGAATTTTGACTATATCATACTCACAATCTTAGTGTCCACTTGGCATGACTTGGCAAGAATATCACTGGCAATGGCTGGATTAAAACCAAAGACCATGTTTGTAAGGGTGATAACTCCAGGATTTTGACTGCTAAAGGCTGCAATGGCAATGGAATTACCATTTTCTGCATTGCGCTGAAAGTGGATAAGACCAACGGGGAGCACAGAAACATCAACTTTCTAAATCTTTTTGATAATGAGGCGATTTTTAGTGTCGGTGAAGAATGCAACTTCAAAGGCGCCTTCATTTACTGTCACAATTTTCTGTTGCTCGAGGGTGAGTATGAGTTGGGTTGATGCCCGATGGCACATAGTCTATACGAACCAAGGAAATTCCAAGAGTGTTAAGCTCTGGAATTTGAGCCACATTGACAGGAGTCACTCTGGGTCCTATTAGATTCGACGTATTCCCAGCCAAGTGAAGTCCACTGAAGAAGAAATCCTTTGCTAGTGCAAAGTTGGGATCTTTGCAAGGTTGGCCATTTACTAGCACTACACAAAACACAAAAATAATTATAACTGAATGAACTCTAATAAGTTTGTTTTCTACTAAACATCTTTAGATTTTTGGACGAAANGACAGGAGTCACTCTGGGTCCTATTGGATTCGACGTATTCCAAGCCAAGTGAAGTCCACTGAAGAAGAAATCCTTTGCTGGTGCAAGGTTGGGATCTTTGCAAGCTTGGCCATTCACTAGCACTACACAAAACACAAAAAATAATTATAACTAAATGAACTGCAATAAGTTTGTTTTCTACTAAACATCTTTAGATTTTTGGACGAAATAGCTCATTACCAGAGCTTTTGGGGTTGGTAATGCAGAAATCCTGAAGAGAACTCAGGTTCGATACTAAAGCAACTGATCAAGTTGAAACCAGAAATCCTATCAAAAGAAATTGGGATGCCATTTATTTTTCTTTCAAAGCTTAATGTTTGTGGGCTGCAAGCTTTGAGTTGCCATAGATGAAATTAACACTGAGAGCTGGTTTTATAGTGTTGGAGAATTTATGAAATGTAACTAACGCTGTCTAATTATCGATGATTAGAAATAATTTAGTATTCATTGTTAGGTGTTTGAATGCGCAAAAAAGAAGATAATGTTAGCTGATACATGATGACATTAATAATTATTCACGATGGCCAATGAGGTGAGAACTACTTGATATGCACTCCACGTAGAGCACCACATGATAGGCCATCAACCCCTCTAGGCTATCTACCACTATGAGGCCCTCTATGTTCATATAGGCCGTCTACCACTATAAGGCCGCCAACCACCATGAGGCGCCTACCACATGAGGCCCTCTATGTTCACATGGCCATCTACCACTATGAGGCCGCCTACCAGCATGGGGCCCTCTATGTTTACATAGGCCGTCTACCACTATGAGGCAAATACTACACGGGAGTCGGTCAATGGAAAACATGGGCACAACCCACTACTTGACAAGTGTGGGTCATTCCATCAAAATGTGGGAAAAGTGGGAAGATTTACGTGGGACACGTGGCACCATTGACTGCTGAATGAGTGTGTCGCATCAAGTGCCTATAAATATCCTTAAGGTGAGAAATGCATGGCTCTCTTGAAATCCAAACTATTTGAATTCCAATTATACTATCTTCCTACTTTTCTAAACCAACTATTGATTTTTACGTCGAATGTACAACGGGGGAGAAAGTCGCGACCTCATTTTGCAAGTAGCATTCACTGATCGGAGTAGCCAAAACACCCTACACGTCAAGGAGAATGAAGAGGTCTAACTCGCTACAATTTCATTGCTGCTATCTGTGGGAAACTACTGAACAAAAAAAACTATTTCAAGGAGACGAACTAAGAGTGAAATGCGTATGATCGAAAATGTGGTAAATATGGAGTTGAAATTCGTTGTAAGGGGTCATGACTCACCACTGCCATCGCAGTACGTGATGCAAAGCCAATTTAGTACCCAGGAAGCTCAATTGGCAACCGTGATGGCCCTTTGGCAGAGTTAAACGTAGAAAGCCGTAGCCCCATCACAGAACCTGCTGGAGGCCTTACGTGAGCAACCGTCCCAATTGGCGTAAACGGTTATCCCGCCTGTTACTCAGCCATTAGTGGAAGACTTAGGGGTTGTAAGGGTTGCATTTTCATAGATTCCCCGATCCATGATGGACTTGAAAAGGAAGATGGAAGAGATGATGGCCCAGAAAATAAATGATGCATTAACCAAAAGGAAGGATAGGCAAAGCCAAATGGTTTTGGAAGAAGATCTTATCGAAAGGAGTGATTTAATGAGGCTCTATGCAGCACCAGATGCAGTAATCTGCCGGTCCTTTCCCCTCGACACTCGGGAGAGAGGCTAGAGACTGTGTGGCCACCTTGGTACCCAGGTCTATAAAGACTTTTGATGAGTGTTCCAGAAGTTTTGTGGCATACTTCATCAGTAGCAAAAGGAAGCAGAAGATGGCCATTGGGTTGACAAAGGTTGCGAATAGAAAGATGAATCTTTGCAGGAGTACATGGCTAGGTTCAGTCAACTGACACTTGGTATAAAGGACCTTTAAATGTTTGCAGTTGTAACTTCGTTAATGAATGACACGTAGAACCGGGCCTTTAAGGTGTCACTCTCCAAAAATCCTTAGAATCGATGCATGACCTGTTGAAAAGGGTTGACAAGTACATTAATGCAGATGAAGTAGAGAAGGTCACTAAAAAACTTAAAGAGGGATGGGAGGTAGAAAGTTACAAGCGAAAGATAGGTGATGAGCGAAAACCCGTTGATAAAGAAAAGGTGATGAATGAGCGTATAAACAGGGGGTACACTCAGGATCGATCAATTAGGCAAAGGCAAGAGAAAGTCAAAGCTTTCACCCTTTTAAATACTCCGTGGGCCAAGATATTGATGGAAATTCAAGACATGAAAGAGCTCGACTAGCCGGGATCGATGGTGGCGTCTCCAGTAAGGGAGATAAAAGCTAGTACTGCCATTTCCATAAAGACCATGGGCACGACAAGGAAAAATGCATCCATTTGAAGGAGGAGATTGAGCGCCTCTTGAAGCAGGATTTTTTGACTTAGTACACGAGGAATGATCAAGGCAAGCAGAAGGTTGATAACCAACCACCTCCCAGGGCCAGTGTTATAAATGCGATTATTGGAGGGATCGCAACGGGGGGTAGTGTGCTGTTGCTGGCACCCAAAAATAAAACCTTAACTTCTAAAAGCAAATGTAACAGTGGAAGCAACGGTATATCCGACAAAGAGTGATTAATCTAATTTTATGCCATATAAATAATGATTTGAGGGGTTTTGATTATACACAAACAACTTTAAATAAATCAATTAATGAATAACTCAAATTAAATAACGAAAGTAATCAAAAGAACGTGCTTTGGTCTAAGTCTACATCCACCATGGAAATTTTACAACCGATCATAGATGCAAATATATATTAATTCTCACTCTGAATATTCACTGTTAGATTTATTTTCATAATTCTCCTTAATTGTAGTTAATTAGAAAACAAGCGATCCAATAGACCCTAATTACTAAACAACATAAGACAAGCGCTGTAGATTTAATCTAGTAACCACCTTAATAATTAGAGAAATCCATGAAACTAAATAACACAATCACAAGCAGTTGTATTTAATATAGTCAAACGTTCTTCCTAAAATTTAATAATTTCTAACGCAACAAATCATTAAATTCATAAATTAAAGAAATCAAATAATTACGAATTTGATATTTAACTTAGTGATAGATTGCAACAAATAATAAATTAGTAGATCTCTTAGTAATTAAACGAAACAATCATGAAAATAAGTGTAGAAGAACATTCAATACTCAAAACATGAATTAAACAATGAAAATAATTTAGATCTCACAGTTGGATTGGTTCCGACTCTTCAGTTTCCTTCGACCAAGTACAAAGATTTAGCTACTCATGAGAATTTTAAGAGCAGAAAGAGAGAGAGAAAAGGGGATAGGGATGTGTGTCTTTGTTTTCTCGATGGTTTTAGGGTTTAAAATACATTTTGAAGTTTTTTTTTCCATAAATGTTTGAGTCAAATTCGAAAACCAGATTTCGTCCACCGGAAGTGTACTATGCGACCGCATAGTTCAAATGCATGTTGTCGCATAATTCATTTGAAACTTGGCCTTCATTTCTCTGAAACCATGTATGCAATCCCATAGGTATTAATGCTATGCAACTGCATAACATTGATATCTATGCAGTTGTTGCGTTTCAATCCTCAAACTTTGTTTCTCGATTCGTGGTTGCTTTTCTAGTTTTTTTTCTTCCAATGATTCATGTCTTCTATTAATTGGTCTTCAAATCTTTCACATCTTCGTTTCGCCTTCCGATTCATCTTGAGTATTTGCAGTTTGGTCCTTGAGCTTTTATTTTTCATTTTTTTCACTTTAGTCCTTTTTCTCTTCTTTCTTCTAAATTCCACTATATTCATCAATTTGCAACCTAAATCAAAATATAAGAGCAATGAGTACATTTAGATGTCAATTATTTACAAAAGTATAAGATAAAGGGACGAAAAATATAGCATTTTACATTCTTATCAGTTTTTTCCTATATTTTATTAATAAAAAAAAAGTAAAAAGGAAAACTTTCATTTACATGTCCGATTACACTGAAAATGAAAATGTAAGTAATTGTATTTGTATTTTATTTAAACCCAAAGGTAACAGTGATTAAATAAATATAAATTCATCAATCTCATCAACAAATGATAATGATATAATTAATTAACCGCAATAACATGAAAATGCGTTTGAATTTGTTTGGGGATACGTCTTTGGTTGGGAGAGTAAATATATATATGGAGGTAAGAAAGATTTTCTTTTACCACATAAGTCGATATTGTACACGTTTCCACACACTCTTGAAAGAGAGTGCCATTTTATTATTCACAAGCCATTTTTTCAGAATTTTTTGTGTCAATTGAGGTAAGAATGTATAAGAGCAATTGTAAATTTTCTTTTTTTTTTTTCTAGATATTTATATAATCATGGCTCCTCATGAAGCCCTCTACAGTAGAAGGTTTAGATCTCCAATTCATTGGGATGAAGTTGGAGAAAATCAAATTTTAGGTCTAGAAATTATTGTAGTGACGATATGAGCAATTGATAAAATTAGAGACGAAATAAAATCAGCTTAATTAAGATATACAGAAAAGCTATGTAGACCAGAGAAGAAAATTGTTGGAATTGGAAGTCGATGAGAAAGTGGTTTTAAAAGTTATACCAATAAAAGTTCTTAGTTTTGGCAAAAAGGGAAGTTGAGATTCCAATTTATAGGTACTTTTGAAACTCTAGACAGTGTCTAGCATAGCCACCAAAATTATTGACAATGCATAATGTATTTCACGTATCAATTGATAACCCAAGAATAACTAACCAAGAGGGAGTGAATTGGTTTTTAAAACATTTTCGAAAAATTAATCTAAATTCAAGCAAGTAAAACTAAATAGATTAATTTAAATAACAAGCGCAAATATGAAAGCAATAAGCAAAAGGGAAGAAAGGATGGGAACGATATAATTGTCGAGGTTCGATCCAAAATAATAATCTACGTCCACCGTTATTAAGCCCTCTAGCACGAGTAAGACCTTTTTACTATATTGATTGACTCATAGTGCAATCCAACTCTTTAAAACACTTTCGGTGACTTACAAACAAGGAGCACCGATCCTTATACAATATTGAGTTTTATGAGACTTCAAAATAACCCACACTACTGAGCATTACATGACCTCAATATGATCAATACGGTGACTTATAACAAGGAGCACTGATCCTTACACTATTGGGCTTTCAGCAAACCTCAATACAACCCACAAGTTCAGAGTAAATGATTTTTACAATGAAAACTCTCTCTGAATAGATGATACAAATGAATTAAGTACTAAGAGAGGTTAAAACTTCAATGAATAGCAATAAATTTTAGTTCGAGTGTTAAATTAAAAACTTTATATGATAATTAGAAATTTTATTCAATCAATCAAAGTTTTTTATTGAGAAAATGAAAAAGAAATAAATACAATGTAAGTTCAAAAATTTTCTCAAAACATATATATGTTTTCAAAGTTTGATTCAATCAATCAAAGTTTTCAATATAAAGAAGTAGAAAAATATATGTAATATAAGTTCAAAGATCTTCTTCAAAATATATCTTTCTTTTATGAATAATAGAAATAATTTAAGTACAAAAAGAGAAATGAAAAACTTTTGATGAAGATTGTGTTAAATAACATAAAGTGGGCTCAAGAAAAAATAATTTTGAACTAGTTATATTCAATTTATTCTAATAGAAGGAAAAAAAACGTTATCTCTAATATTTTATTAATAGTTATATATATAATATAAAAAAGAGAAGTATCGTGTCTTCCATTTTTATTGATAAAGGAAAAAAGGTTTCATAGAATGGACGGTTACCTAGATGAAATGAAAATGGCAAAATGTAATTAGATCAATTTTAAACATCACAAATCCCATTTAACCAATGATAATGAGTAATGACTGAATGAATTAACATTAATTACCTTGGGTTAAAAAAAATACCATTTAAATGGTATTTCACAATCTATAATTTCAAATTTTTGGTATCAAATTGAGGTAAGAATACATAATGCAAAGTGGTAAATTCTTATTTTTTTTGATGTTTATATAAATTTTGATAGGAAATACTATAAGGCCTTCGGGTCAATTTATACGTTAAATCATTCAGGATAGACTGTTAGATCAAATATATAAATTTTACGGGATATATGAATTCTTAAGAAATTCCTTGAGTTATTGAATACCACGATCAATTTGCTCTAAATTTAAGAATGTCAGTATGTTATGTCATTTTATATTCATATCATGTTAAATAAGAATATGTATTTTTATTGAGTGTTTTCAAAATACTAAATTTTACAATAAATTTTTAAATTAGAATGGGTCGCGTGGACTCGTGGAAGATTGGCCGAACGATGCTTATGGGGTCGCCAAGTAAAATTCTAAAAATGATAATTGCCAAAAAATTTATTTGAAAAACATCTTTATATTAAATTTTGTGCACATTATTTTAGTAGTTTTTTTTAGTGTTCGAGCATTTGACATTCTATGTTAAATTTAAATTGATGGTTTGAAATTGTAGTATTTCAAGATTTTATTTAATATGAAGTTTTTCTTTTAAATTGTTTTAGCATTATTGATTTATCGATCAATTTCAAAATCTGAGTAAAAGTGAAATTTCGTATAAATTAGATATAGAAGATTTTTTTCTTTTTCTTTTTTTTGTAACACTTCAAGTATATTTTCTTATTAAAAATAAAATAGTAAATAAATAAATAAATTTTTGAACGTTACAGTTTGGTATTAGATACCAGGTCTACCTTTCTGTAGACGGAGTAAAAAAAAAAATTAATTATATTTTTTCCTTCACTGTGTGTAAATATCGTTATGTGAGAAGATGGTATATGTGCATAAATGACTTTCTTTGAATAATAATTTATTTTGAAGACTTGGTGGTCTAGATTATTCAAAAAACTATATTTTATTTTCTAGTCTGTTAAATATTTACAATTATAACATTATGAGAATTAGTTGGATTTACTTTGGACAAACTGTCGAAATATTTAATTTCTCAATAATGTTTTAATTAATATTTTAAAAGAGGCTTGATTGCATGATTAATCAACATAAGTGTTTCTGCAGTCCAATTGTAAATTTTGGTTGTTGTTTGTTTACTGCATCGTAACATTTACTATGGGCCCTTTTGATAACGATTAAAATCCAAGAGGAAATTACACCAAATTAGACTTTTTCTTTTGCATTCTAAAATTTTAGATTTTTAAGTTTTTTATTCACTTATCAG
>CAIGRS010247920.1:0-12053 GCA_903798395.1 Fraxinus floribunda
AATTGAAATTCAATTAGCTATAGAATGGTTTGAATGGAAGTCTAGAACCATTTGTAAACAAAAGATTTAGTTGAAACAAATTGGTGAAATTGGTAATTTGAAGCAATACATTGATAAATGCACCATACAAACACCCTCTTATTCATTTGTAAAACTATAAAGTGATTAGCCCGATTTGTTGTAGTGAGAGATTTTCGTAGACTATGAAGTTTATATGCAAAGTGACAACTCTATTTTAAAAAGTTGACCTCTATCTTTTGAAAGAAACAATTTAGTCCTCGTATTACAATAGTGACCCAATTTTTGGAGTTTCGATGTGCTGACCTCGTTTTTTGCACGGTTGACGTGGACAAAAAATAACAGGCTTACTCGCGTTTTCTCAAGCTAATTCCAACACGCGTGGGGATGATTGTTTATGGAAAATAAACATTGTATGAGCGTGAGAGAAGTTTTATAACATGAGACAAAGATGTTTGGACTCCGACGAAAGGTATAAGATAACTTACATGATAATGAACGATAAATTAAGAATCAAACTCACAATCAAGATTGTACTTAAAACACTAAAAACAATAGATTAATCAGAAAGAGAGAATATATATGGTTTGTAGTCAATACTTTCTCATTGCCCCCCAAATGGCACAAAGATGGAGATATTTATAGTGTTACATGTGCAATAGTAACAATTGGATGAGAGGACGCATGACATCATCTCCTTTACCGAAACATCACATTTTAGGTTTCAATGTGACTTCACTAGCTTGGGGTGCATTAAATGTCTCAAAAGGGAGGTGGCCATCTCATACCATATGCTGACAAAATTAGCCTTTTTCCTCATTATAACAATCCAATCAATCATTCTAAAATGATTTCACAAACTTAAGATCTTAAAAAGTGGATTGTCACTAGCAATAGTTCAGCCTTGGATTCTTCTTCGTTGGACATTGTCACTTCAGCAAAGCAATTTCATTTGTACCTCAAACTTGTCTTTTAACATATGGGCTTCGGCGAGTCAAATTATTTGGACTTTAGTAGACCTTACTCCACGTCGGATGCCACATGGCTTCGGCACAAGGTGATTCGGTAGATCGACTGAGCCACTGGGAACCTAGGCGACGAGACATAACAATAGTCCTCCAAGTCCATATATGATTATTCATCATGCATGGATTTCTTTCTGGAGCCAAATTTCTTTAGAACACACTTCCTATCACTGTTAGGTATTTGACGAACACAATAGTCCTCAAAGTCCAAGTATAGATATTGATATCATAGTTGGAGTTAGAAGTTATACCTGATTCTTGTGTCCTAATGTAATGCCGAAATGTTATAATTTACTTGTTGAGCCGAAGCAGGGACATTTACCCTCTTATTCATTGATAAATTGGTGAAATTGGTAATTTGAAGCAACACATTAATAAATGCTATTCGAGCACGACCATACAAACACCCTCTTATTCATTTGTAAAAATGATAAAGGTATTGGCCCGATTTGAGATTTTCATAGACTATGAAGTTTATATGCAAAATTACAACTCTATCCTACAAAGTTGACCTCGATCTTTTGAAAGAAACAATTTAGTCCTCATATTACGATAGTGATCCAATTTTCGGAGTTTCAATGTATTTAAGAAGGGTTGTGCCACGAGTACATCCTTTTGGGAAATGCTCATGCATTTCCCATTTAAGAATACCCACTATTCATCCCATTTCATCAATTAATAATGTTGATTAGATATTTATAGAAATTACTATTATGGTCCCCCCAACTTTGAGTGTAAATTTCTTACCCTTTTCTTTATTTCAAAATTTGAGTCAAATTCCCAATAATCACCACCTTACTTCAAATTCTTCAAATCTGTAATGCACTAATGCGTCTTGATACCCATCATCATACCCCTTTAATGGGTAGGTGCCACTATTCTTCAATTACACGTAATAGACAGATCCAATTTCAAAGACTTATCAAATTTGTCTTTGACTTCTTCATACTACAATATTCAATTCTCTCGTCATTGGCCCAGAAACCCATCTTGAACACTTGCCCAAAACCTTTAAGAACAGAGGAAGACTTTACTTAGTATGACTCGATTACCACAACTCCATTTCCGTGTGACTTAATTGATGTAACTTGATCACCACAGCTCTAGCCTTTGGATGACTCGATTACCATCACAACTCCACTTTAAACTTTGAACTTTCTTTCATCTTTAGTACAATCAAGAGCTTCGACCAAGATTTCTGATATCACTTATAGAGGGTATATATCGCCAAATGCGCAGCAAATACTCTTGACAAAGCAACCGACAACTAGGTATTGGGCTTTAAATCTTCGTACGACACTCTCGTCCTCGATCACCTCTGCCCTTTCTTTGTCAAATTAATTTCTTCAACCAGTTTCTCCATTTCATAGCCGATGGTTGTAAAGCTCTCCCCTTTGGCTTGCAGATTCTTTCTGAAATCGATCCACTCAATGATATCCTCAACTTGATATGCTGCATCTATGATTTGGCACTCCATACATTATATTGATTTGCTGCTTTCTTATGGAGAATTATCCAGAAAATATTGCAAGTAACTAACAATTTCGGTAAGGGACTCTATTTGTTGTTTCACATCAGGAAGCGGATAAAAATCAACATATTTCAGGGTGGGGTATAGAGTGTAAGAGAAAGAAGAGCAGCTAAAGCCATTTTTCATCACTCGTATGTGTTGTTCACGTAGTAAAAGACAGAACTTTGTTACAATTTCATTTTTTACTACAATAACTTTTACCTTCAAAACTTTACAGACGACTATTTTTCAACGAAGCAACTCATTGACTAATGCACCATTTCACAATAGGTGCCCCAATGTCTACGGTGGAAATGAGTATGCTCCGACTGCATTCATAGAAGACAATGAGGTCAATGACAACAGAGATCATAGTTATGCCCCGACTACAGGATGTGCATTAAATGGTAGTCACTACTTGCTAGAAGCACATTTTCCTTTGTTATAGAGAGGATGATTCCGCTAATTTAAGGCCCAGGCTTTTGTGAGTTTGGATTTCATAACCCGATACCCTGATCGAGTTGACTCAGCTTACATTTTCATCACTACCATGCCCACCATGATGTGATGAAAATGTGCCACTAATGAATGCCAAAAATNGATTCCGCTAATTTAAGGCCCAGGCTTTTGTGAGTTTGGATTTCATAACCCGATACCCTGATCGAGTTGACTCAGCTTACATTTTCATCACTACCATGCCCACCATGATGTGATGAAAATGTGCCACTAATGAATGCCAAAAATCAAAATTATACATAAAATAAATGGTTTAAAATGATGAATTTAAGCAATAATACATGCTCATAGTACATAAAATGCAGAAGAAAAACAGCACTACTTATTAGTCTTCAGTTTTCACTTCCCCTGGTGGAGCTTCCTCGTAATTAGTATTGTTATCAGAAGCTAATTCTGTCTTATCCTCTACCATTCTCTTCTGTTGCAACTCTTCCTTTAATCTTCTTATCTCATCTTCTTTCTCTTCAAGCTTCTCTTGCAAGATTACCACCTATAATAATCATAATTAGAATACAACTCGTGGGGAAGTATAATACATGTTTACTGGACTGTATTGTAAACAAGATTTCGGCTACTTTTTCTTTCTTAATATTGATCGCTACAATGCTATCTAATCCACGTTAACAAAAATGTCATAATGGTTTATGAGGCCTTGCTTCCACGCCCATTACTTCCTAACTATATTATTTCATGACAGTGTATTGCAGTGAAGGGAGACTTCAATAAATGAGAACATGACTAAACTAACTGGTGACTTGAAGGAACAATAAACAAGAAAGTTCACAAATAGGCCAGGAATATGTTCTATGCATTCAGGCATTGGTGTGCATAAGCAGCGATATGTGCCTGAATAGTCCCCCAAAAAGAAAAAGAAAAAAAATAATAATAATAACTTTAGAACTCGAACATGTAAGCATGCTGCATGCATATATACTTCAAAATTGGAGTCGCATTTTGAACCCCAGGGGGATTAGAATTAATTTTTATTCAGAAGAAATAATAATAATAATAATAATTGTTCTTAAGCTGTTTGAGATATAACAAATCTAAACGAACAAGTTGTTATCTAAGTGCTTGCTTGGGAAAGCTTGAAACGTTGCTTAAAAGTTGAGGTCAAAATCAACCATTAATTGTAACCACATTTATAGGACCCACAACTTTTATCAACTTTTCAACCACACATTTAACCCCTGTCTTGTGGGTATTAAAATCAGATTTTTAGTAGATTTTAATAAAAGTTGATGAAATTTGTGGTTGAAAAGTTGTAGGACTTATAAGATGTGTGGTTAAAATTAGTTGTTGACTTTGACTTAAATTAAAATTTGGATTTTAATTTCTACCAAATAGGAGCTTAAATAACTTTTATCAAAATCTGCTAAAACTTTCATCAAAAGCTTTGTCAAATAACCCCTAATAGTTAAATGAATGATTTTGATGCAAGGAGTTCATGGGACCAAGAACGCATATACTGCCTTTATTTTAGGTTCCAAAGTTCATTCTATTCGTTTACATTTTAAATTATCCTCTATCTGTCAATCATAAAGGATTAAAGATTAATCCATCTCCCCAGATATACCAAGTTAACATGCCCAATATGCATAAAATACTGAATCTATAGAGATGCAAATAGGAGAATACCATTTCATTTGATCTTTCCGCATCGTTGGTCAGTCCTTCCACTTGCTTGCATAATCCTGCAATTGCATTATATATTGTAGTGAAAAGGAAGAGTCTTTGTAGCTTATGTTTGGAGATGGCTCTTATCTAGTAGACTCGATGAACAGGATATACATAGCCGACCCTTATTAAGTGTTAGATAAGACTTTATTGAGTTGAGAGAATGCATGATGCTAATAAATATGCTTCTAATATACGATGCATAAATGGTGATATTCAACTGGCACCAGAGGAATGCTTAGCATTATGACAACACTCACCTTCAAAATGACTTTTGAGTTCAGAATTCTGAGATTTTTGCAAAGCAAGTTTCATTGCTAGCTCGTGCACCTACCAAAAAAAAAAATTAAAGAAGAAGAAGAAGAGACATTAATCGGTATGCAAAAATTTAGATGTCATTCTACAGAGCAATTGCCAACAAATTCCATGGACAAAAATACAGTTAAATCTATGCATCATACAAAATTGTGGGTTTCAGTCCATTCTAATTTTCAGCATTAAAAGTAATGGAAATAAAATTTATGTGACTCTTCTCCATTGTGTTATGGCTGTATCTGTATGTCACCAGCAGATCCCAGTTATATCACTAAATTCGGCATACAAGATGAGATGCAATCTCAAAATGAGTTGCCAGTACCTTTCCTTCATTAGCTTGGTTACCAATCTCATCATTTTCTTCTTGCAGAGTCCTGCATTTTGCCATTAACATCTTCCCCATTTTACTTTGTGGGGTGAAATTGACTGCAGCAATGTTATCTTGCAACTCTTTCACTTTTTTATCCTTCTCCTCCACCAAATTCTGGCATACGTTCAAAAATAGTCAGATTAATTATACAAACAGGTATGCATTTTTTGCCTACATAATAAACAGGTCAAAAAGATCCTAAAAGAACTTTTTAGAGAATTATCTATAAAGAAAAGTAATGTCCATGATTATGGAACTCCACCCGGCACTCGCAAATTGAAGTGGTAAAACTGCCAACCCAACGGGTGAGAAAAATGGGTTAAAAAACATTCAGCAAAAGTACCATAAACTAGTCAGTCTGCATGCTTCAATTACTGAAACATTCTACAAATGCTGTGAAATATCAGTGTAGCAAAAACAGGAGCGACTAGTTAGATTGTTGATGAGGTAGCAGTCAATAAAGTTCGGTCATTCCTTGTCTTAGTAGACCATCTCTTATCAGTGAGATCCTCAAAAATTTTGGCAGATAGAAATTAGATATCCAATCTTAAAGAAAGGTCATGTTTGGCTAAGTTCACTAACAAGTAAATAAAGTTTAAAATAGGTAATTTTTATTGTTGATCAAAATTGGAATAAGTTACTTGTTTCGACATTCAGGTAAGAGCTATTTTCAAATAAGTAACTTTTCTTAATTAAAAGTTACAAAAAAGTAATTTAACAAACATATGTTTGGAAATAAAAACTTACTTTTACTTATTTTTAAGCTTGGCTAAACGTTCTCTGCACTTCTCTTTTTCAGTTAAGACAACACAACAACTGGGTAAATGAACATCATTCCTAGCTTACTAGCATTTACATCATAATTAGTCTCAGTTACAACTTATGCTGTACTATCAGCAATGCCAAATTATAACCACATGAGGCTATCCTCACTTTGATTGACTGCAAAGATAACTATCCTGCTTTTAATTTTTTAAATACCCAGTATAAAAATAGGTCGGTTCTCCAATAAAACCAGTTTTTAAATTGCACAATCTCTAACAATCTACTGTTTAAGCGTCAAATTGTTATCTGAAATACTCCATATGTATAAGCAAAAATTGATTGTTCCAGCATTATAATCAAAACAGTATTTCCTCCCAAATATTAATCTAGTATTGTACGGTATTTTTGTTTACAATTACAATTTTTTAGCAGAGAGCCAGAGACCATATCTAAATGAACCAAGCTACAAGGCAAACCTACAAGGCAGTTCTAAAATAACAGCAGTTAGAAATTACCCATATCGGCAATATCTTGAAACATCCTTCATATTTCATTAGCATTGAAAGTATAAAAGAAGTACCTTCAATCGTGTGAACTCTTCATGGATTGCTGGGTCTAGTAATAACCTCCTTGCCTGTCACGTTTATCCAAGGTAATATATCATCAAAGAAGAGTAGCATAGAAATTTATCTACAGAAGCCTCAAGTCAAAAGATTTTTTAATTCCATTCTATTTGGTTTCGGGGTTACACAAGTAAAGGGGTTCATAAGATAGCATTCCAATCAGTTCTAATGTTTCCACTAGAAAAACAAAGTTTTCTAAACTATTTTCAGCTGACGATTTTTCTCTCTCTTTTTTTTTTTTCCCAGCTGGGGCTGGGGGCAGTAGTTAACATCTTTTTGTTGCCACATCTTATAAGGATAGTTCATGTCTTCATACATATTACAGCTCATAGAATATCCTTTTAACATGGGTTAACCTACATAGAATCTACATAACACCGAGGTTATGACACTGAACAAACCAAACAAACAACAATAAATAGGTCGAGCTGACGATTTGTAGCACTTCTCTATGGATTTGATTGATAGCATTTTTGCTGCAGGTCTTAACAAAACCAGTTATAATGTTAGAAGATTAGAAAAATGGAAAATATTTTAAAGAAAAATTCTTGATTAATCAGTAAATTACCTCTTTCTAACAAAAATTTCATTGCAATGGAAGCACAACATTTAGCAAGAAGGTAAGCAGAACTTTCAATTTATATTGATCAAATCATGTCAAAACCAAAAGGAAAGAGAGAAGTAGAAGAAACAACATAGAGAAACTTCGACAGTGAATGAAATCAATGGTTGCAGAGAAGTTTATCCACATGAAAAATAAACAAGTATGAAGTTGAGAGAAACTTAAGTGTACATCTCAAATAAACAAGTATGAAGTTGAGAGAAACTCAAGTGTACATCTAAAATCTCAAACCGCAGACTTTATCATATTTTGTTTTTCTGCAAGAGTGAAAGTCATGCACTGAAATGAATTCACAGAGGACAAATTAAATCACATGCAAAGCACCTGCATTGACGGTGGTTTGAGCTGAGCTCTCAAATCTCGAACTGCAGACTGTATAGAATTCAGAGAAGAGGTTGTAAGAATGTAGGTAAAGAACAGAAAAGCCAAAATAAAAATTTAGCTAGACAATAGACTAGTCTTTATGCATCACCATACCATGCAAAAAAGATTAAGAAAAGCTTGGCAATGGATGACTTCTTACCTTCAACTCAGCTATCTCTTGCTCCCGTTTCGCAAAGGTCACAATGAATGCAGCTTCTTTTTTCTTTGCTTTCTCAAGCTAAGAACAAAAAGATTAAGAAAATCTCAATAAACTATTACCTAGAAACTTGTAAATCTAAATAATAAGTGTGTTCAACACAAACCTGCTCTCGGAGAGACTCCTCAGAGGATCTCAGATTCTGAAGGTAATTGACTACTAATCTTGGTTCTAGCACAAAAGTAGGAAACTAAATCTCTTCAGAGGAAGAAATAATTCAAAAAGTGAATGATGCTCTAGTTACAAGAGTCCAAGACAAGAGTAATGATATTTATCATTATAACGATGAAAAATCGGTAATGTGGCAACTTAGATAGAATAATGAAATACGACAGTTCAATTTTCATGAGAGAGAGTGGAATTGAACTGTCATATCCCATTATTCTACCTAAGTTACCACGTCACCGATATTCCATCATTATAATAATAAATAGCATTATTTCCATGACAAGTGCTAGAGAAAAGACAAGCTAACCAAGAGTTGCGCCTGAGGGTATGAAGTACTCATTTTGAAAAGATGAACGCCATTCTTGAATCTCGGATTTAGCCCCCTGAAGTTCTGTCTGAAACCAACATATAACCATTTTAGCAACATACCACAAACAGTTTACCAACAAAAGTTTAACATCATCAAGAAAATTTAGCTAGAATCTGTTTACCGACTCATATTTGGAAAAATTAAATGCTCAATATTTCAGACTAACCAAACTGGAACATGAGAAACCAAGAGAAAGCATAGTAGCCAGAAAGATGAAGAAGCATAATCAGCTTAAAAAAAATGAACATACCTGACAATCTTTGAGTTCATTCTTACAAGTCTGAAGACTGCAAATACATGCCACAAGAAACATACTACATAAGTCTTGCACGTTCTATGCTAAGGACATTAATTTTTATCGTTTTATGAATTTAGTCCATATTCTTTTGAAAAATATATTCTGTTATAATATGATAAACAATACCTCTCGCGAAGAGATAAAATCATTCCTGTTGCCACACCTGGTGCAGTTTCTTCTACTTTCAGGTTAGCCTTTGGTGTCAACAAACAAATAGAAGTCAGGTTTCAGAATCCAACACCCATAACAAAGGTACTAAAGCAAGGAACGAGAATCCACAAACTTAATGGATAAATAAAGCCGCAAAAAACTTAACCACCCAGTATTTCCTTTTCCTTTTAAACTGAAAGGAAAAACTTAAAATATCTTCTTTATATCAACCAGCTACAATATGCATAATTCTTAACAAAGCGTCTCAATTTAAAATTCCATACCACACCGTACATAATCGTATTCATAATGACATGTATCGGTTATAATTCAGCAGTGAAGCCATAAAACCGGGTAATATAGTAAAGGCAGAAATCTAGCAAATACAAAAGATAAGTTATAGTTTATGTACATGTTGGTAATGGCAGTAAAAGGTACCTTTTTTGATCCAAAAATATCATCTTCATCATCGTCAAGCTCTCCAAAGCTTCTCTTATTAGCTAAGAAACCACATTCCCAATAATAAAAATATTGAAAAAATAAGTACTTACTCAACAAGAATGCATTTTTATTAAGTTAATCGAGCAATTTGAGAACACCTGGCCGCCTCGTACTGTTGCCTCCTGAAAAATCGCCTCCAAAATCATCGTCCTGTGATCATTCAAGAAATGTAGTATTTAAAAAAAATTAAAATTCAACGAATAAATTAATACAAAACTGGTGAGGAAGAGTATTGAGAGTAAGAGCGCTGACGTCGTCGAGATGATCAATTGATGCCATTGAAATCTGAATAGCAAGTGAAATTCGAAACCCTAGTTTACTCAAATTGAAGGTTTACGTTTGGCAGTTGGGGATGGCGAGGGCAAAATCAGATGTGATAGGGGAGTATATTCCTTCAGTCCCCAACCTTTCTTAAATGTGACATCCATATCTTCAATCTTTAGTTTGCATCATCTCGTGTCCCTAACCTTTTAACATTGTGTGGACGGGATTCCAACTTGGATGAAAAAATCTAAATAGTAAGTAAATGTTGAAAGGTACTACGATAGGCGTGTGATAAACGCGTGGTGGATATAATTGTTCAAAAATAATCCTCATCTACTTTGAAAAACAACAAATATTTGAAGCAACGGGTGGTTATTTTTTGATAATAATACACATTAATCATTTACCACATGCTTATCGCACGATCTTTTACCATCCATTTAGATTTTTTCATCGAGTTGGAACATTATGAACACAATGCTAAAAGGTTGAGGATACATATGGCATAAACTAAAGATTAGGACAAGAATGTCACACTTGATAAAGGTTAGGGACCCATATAGGAATTTACCCAATTCAAAATATAGGTACTTATGTTAGGGGAAGTGGTGATGTAGGGCAGTGGCATTGGGCAAGGGGCATTGTGGAGCTCAACCTATAGGCAGCTCGGACCCTCAGTGAACCAAGCTCGGTTTTTGGCAAGGAGAATTGAGCTAAATCCAGCTCTTAGGCTCATACACGTTGTGAGCTAATGTGGAGTTGGCCTAACTGACACTTGCGAGTTGGTTCAAATCGAGTCGACCTTTCATGGACAGGTCCCATGATCTGGGGTCGACTCACCCAGTGGACCAACCGAATCATTGCCACCAATATTGTGAGGTGAGAAGAGTAAAAAATATATTAAAATCGCATGATTTTAAATTTGGACATAAACCATTAGACCACTCAACTTTTGACAAAAGTCCCATCCTACTTTTTTTTTTTATTTATTTAGAGGCATTTGATCGAGCCACTGGAGTAAAAGTGCAAAGAAGCTTACAATTCCATAGATAAATATAAGAGTAGTGAGATAGATATAACATCTTAGGGCCTGTTTGCTGCATATTAATAGAAAATGTGGTACCGTTGGAACAATGCAAAGCCACCCATATTTGACCAAGGTGTGAGTAGTGGGACCCATGAACTTTGAAAAAAAGTTCCAAATTCTTCTAAAAATGAGAAAATAATTTACAACAAACATGCTCTTAGTATTAAATTTGTAGAATCTAATTATATTATTCGTTTTCCTCTTCAGCCGCAAAGATTGTTGAATTTGTGGGTAAAATTAATATTATAGGTATCTATTGAGTAGTATGTATTTGTCTTAGTAAAAGAAAAATATTAGGCCAATCCTCTTTCAAAGTGATCAAAACATGTTCAGAATTATATTGATACCATTTTTCTTCTATATTATAACGAATCATTCTAGCAACAACTAGATAAAGCACTTGCATTGAGAGTGAATACTGGACAATCATATTTTTCTTATGTGTAACTAGTATATAACGTCTTTATTTTTCATTATTATTGTGGAAAATGTTCTTACCTTTCATTTTTTTTTAACATTTTCACCTCTATTTCCACGTTCCATTACGCAAAAAAAATAAAATAATAATAATAAAATAAAAAAATCATTTTCATCTATTTTCTCAACTAAAAGCTATAAAATGACGAATATACTGTTATGTTTAAATAAAACAAAAAGAAAAGAAAGAACTAATTGCAACCATAGTCTCAATTTTTAAAAAAAGTGCAAACGAATCCCAAATAAATTATTAAAATGGTAATTAATACATAATGTCCTTACCTTTTACTATTATTGTGAAAACATCTCTACATTTCAATTTTTGACATTTTCACCCACAATTGCACATTTGCATCTAATTTCTCAATTAAAAAACTCATTTGCACTTTTTTTTTTAAAAAATTTGAATTTCTAATATTTTAATAATTTATTTGGGGCTCTTTTGAACTTTTTAAAAAAAATTGGAACTATGGTTGCAATTAGTTCTTTATTTGTTAATTTAAATATGATAGTATATTCGTTATTTCACAGCCTTATTAAGAAATTGAATGAAAATTGATAGAAGTGATTATTCACGCAATCAAATGTGTAATGAAATGTGAAAATGCCAACAAAATAAAGGTATGAACGTTTTTCATAATAATAATAAGGCTTATTGGCACAAAACGTCTCTACGTTTGACAGTTAGTGTGTAAAACGTCCCAACGTTTCATTTTT
>CAIGRS010247932.1:0-16122 GCA_903798395.1 Fraxinus floribunda
TTTTTTTTTTTTTTTGAAGTTTTTAACTGTTACTCATATAAATAATCGTAAAATAAACACACCACATAGCAAATGGACAAAGTTTCATGTAGCATGGAGATGTGGGCTACCCGATTCTATGCGTACTGAGGCAAACTCAACATAAAGACTGCTTATCTGATCTAGTATACCCACGTACTTGGCCATCCAATGGATCTCGTTCCCCTTTATGTTGAGTATAAAAGCTTCACTTAACACCATTGGAGGGTAATGCAAATTTGGACATTGAAAGTAAATCTTGGTTCACTCCACTTTATTCAACTGGCCGACCCCTTTTTCTACCAGCTAAATCATAGTACGACAAGAAAAACATCTTGGGTTATCATCCTCATTGATTCATCTATTAAAAGGAGTGGCTTGAACCACAAACGTATGGCTAATTTGGCTAATGTGTATTTTAGTTTCTAATTTTCTATTGGTCATGTCATTGATCCATTTTTTGGGGTCAACAGATTAGCGCCGTCTGTGAAAATCTTTGATACCATAACCATGTATATCCTAATGGCAAAAGCTATTCGCGAAGAACCTTGAAAAAAGAACCGTTATAAGGAAACAACTCGAAGAATACGATGAGTTCAACTCACTAAGGAACGCATGGTGGAAATGGGCAGCAAGAGACCTCTGAAGAAGAGGTTCTCCGTACGAATATAAATATGCATCACCCTCACCATCGCCACAGGAGAGTCGATATAACTTCACGCTTGGCACGAGAAGTTGGAGAAATGGCCGCCTATATGAGAAATATGACCCAACAAAACGCTGCTATGTAGCAACTGCTAATGCAGATGCAACAATAAGCTGGGTCCCAGACACCTCAGCACAGAACCTTTCACCAGGAGGATAAAGAAAATGATACAGCAGTGTACCCTCAAATGTATGGGGCGAATGAACTGGTGGAAAAAGAGGTAGAAGTTGACACTTATACTAATTATGTCATGAGCCATCCTGACGACGACGTTCCCATGGAAGAAAATTTTCTCCCAAAGTATCCTTAGGAACACGAACCTCAAAGATCCGCCAGTGTTTTTGACACAATTGGACCCATGAGGCCTAGAAATATGTCTCAACCGCCTCTTCCAGCTCAGAGAGGATGAGAGTAGCATCAGGGGTATGAGCCTCAAGAAGTGCCACCATCGCCTAGAAATAGGTGAGAGAGGAAGGATGCGGCAAATGTAAGAAATCAAGGAGGAACGTTACAGCCCCGCTACCAAGTAGAAGAGGACAACTTTGATGGTCTTTGCAGGTCGTTTGAACTATATGACGATAATGAAAGTTTGCTATTCTCACAAGAGTTAAGAATGCCCCAGTTCCCAACCACTTGTACCGTCGAAAATACCCAAGTACGAAGGAAGGGGCGATCCGGTAAAATACCTCAACAACTATAAGACGCAAATGTCTCTGCGAGAAGCCTTGCCATTAATGAAATGTCGAGCTTTCCACCTTATACTAACGGGGGCTGCTGAAATATAGTATAGTCGCTTCCCAGCTGGTAGTATCAGAAGCTGGCCGGATCTAAAAAAAGGCCTTTCCGAACCAGTACTCTTCGAGCAAAGAGGGAGAAACGCCTATCCAAAGGCTGTAGGACATGAGGCAACAAGCGGAAGAAACTCTTAAAAGTTATTTAGCTTGTTTTACAAACGAAATGACTTACTGTGAATAAGTTATTGATAGGGAGGCTCTTTCTGCCTTAAGGGGAGGACTCAGCATGAATACTCTGTTTTAGATAGACTTGCGTAATAGAAATCCCACTACATATGATACCTTGGTGGAGTTGATTGATCAACGCAACCGAACTTCAATGGGGCTACCATTATCGTAAAGGCAATGAAGAGGTCATGTATCTCATCTAGTAGACCAACAATAGACCCAAGCATGCCACACCATAGCCCCCATCTCGGGGTAAGCTTTGGCTACCGCCAGCTAAATGTTGTGCCTTTTTTGGTGTATGAAGAGGTTGGACCTGATACTCATAGGCAATCGAACTTATCCAGAGGAAAAGGCATAGCCAGAGGGAGAAGCGGAGAACCTAGAGATAGGCAATACTGCACGTATCACCGAATCGATGGCCACAACACCAAGAATTGCCTGTCTAGGCCGTATCATGGGAAACCTGCTAGCGTCCCTGCTGAGGATAGAAGTGTCCATCGTAGATAAGGAAATCCTCTTCCATTCAGGCAAGGGTCTTGATACAACGAAGAAATGAATCGCCTCGAATGAAACACGAGGAGGACAGTAATAGGGCAAGAGGTCAGAGACCTAGAAGAGAGCCCCCAACCAATATTGATAATGCACCTATCAAAGAAATTGACACTATAATTGGCGGCCCGCATGTAGGAGAAAGTTCCAAAAATGCTCTAAGGAACTATCCAAGGGAGGTAAAGGACCCCCTATGATGAATTACCTAATCAAAAACACCAGCAGAGGTGCTGGAAGCACCCCACCAATCACCTTTTCCCCGAAGGATGCCATGGGAGTTCACTACCCACATTGCGATGTATTGGTGGTACGAGCTGTTGTGGCAAAAAATGGTCTGAAGCTCATGCTGGTCGATAATGGAAGTTCTGTTAACATCATCTTTGGAATCATTGTTGACAAAATGGCGGTAGACCACGAGCTCGCCCCCATGACCGCCCCGTTGTACTATTTTACCGACAATAGCATTGTCCCTAGGGGAAGGATTACATTGGCAGTGGAGATGGGAGAGTTCCAATCTCGAACCCAACATTTCATGGAATTCTTGATTGTGGATCACCGGTCTACTTATCATAAGGTTTTAGGACGACCCAGCTTTGAAAGAACAGGAGGCTGTAACGTCCATACACCATCTTTGTATGAAATTCCCTACTAAGGAAGGAGTTACCATGATGCAAAGTGACCGGATGGGTTCAAGGGAATGCTATCTCAGTTCTTTAAGAAAATTCGAACCCCAAAGCATACACATGGTCCTTATAGACACTCAGATGACTGATGCGCCGAAGAAGGCCTGGCCCTTAAATAAAAGAGAGACGTCAACATGGTAGATGCCCCAGAAAAGTGGTCATCGATGTGGATATGGACCTTGGGTTACAGAATCCAACTCAAGGGCGACCCTAGTAGAGGAATTGGAGCTTTTCTCCATAAAACCGAATGACCCAACAAGGTTATTACAAGTTGGGAAATGGCTCAACCGAAAGCAAAAGCCAAGCTTAAAAGTTTCCTACTCGATAACCTAGATGTGTTCATCTGGAAGCATGAAAACATGGTAGGTATTGATCCTAAAATCAGCTTTCACCGGCTCAATATGGATCCAAAGTTCACTCCTCACAGATAAAAAAGGAGAGCCCTAAATTCGTAGCGGTATGTTACGTTGAAAGAATAAGTGTAAAGGCTCATATTCAATGGGTTCGTCAGGGAGGCAGCATACCCAAAGTGGATATCTAATCTAGTGCTAGTAAAGAAGGCTAACGGTAAATGGAGGGTCTACATAGGCTTCTCCAACCTCAACCAGGCGTGTCCAAAAGATAGCTTTTCGCTCCCAAGGATCGACTAATTAGTCGACTCCACTGTAGGTCATGAACTGCTAAACTTCATGGATACTTATTCAGGGATATAACCAGATCCCCATGCATCCCGCAGACGAGGAGCACACCTCTTTTGTTATGGATCAAGGATTATATTGCTACAAGTCATGCTTTTTGGTTTAAAAAATGATGGGGCGACTTATCAATAGTTAGTCAACATGATATTTTCTGACTTTTTAGGCAAGATGATGGAAGTGTATGTTAATGATATGCCGGTAAAAAACCTCATATCAATAGACCATGTGGAGCATTTGTGAGCCACTTTCGATAGCCTAAGGAAGTATCGCATGAAAATGAACCCATTGAAATGTGCCTTTAGTTACTTCTTGAAAATTTCTGGGCTACATGGTGAACCAACGAGGCATTGAGGAAAATTTCGAGAAAATAAAAGCATTGCTAAGCATGAAGTCTCCCAGTAAGCCAAAGGAGGTGCAATGCTTAAGAGGACGTCTTGCAGCACTGAACCGATTCATCTCTAAGGTAACTGATAAATGCCTTCCTTTCTTCAAGGCCTTGAAAGGAGGAAAAAGGTTCCACTAGAGTGAAGAATGCGAAGAGGCGTTCCAATGGTTGAAAAAGTACCTGGGGGAAGCCCCCTTCTTTTGAAGCCCAAAGAATGGGAAACTTTGTTATTATACTTGGCTGTGAGTGCTGATGCAGTAAGCTTGGTACTTGTGTGAGAGAAGGGTAATGCGTAATTATCTGTTTACTATGTTAGCAAAGTCTTCCCATCGACATAGACCCATTACACTGATGTAGAAAAGCTCGCCTTGTCCCTCATGATCGCCTTGAGAAAACTAAGGCCTTACTTCTAAGCCCACAGCATACGAGTGTTAAAGAACCTCCCTCTTAGACAGGTGCTTAAAAAACCTGACACATTAGGGAGGCTTATGAAATGAGCTGTAGAGTTTAGTGAGTTTGACATCACATATCAACACAGAATTGCAATAAACGGACAGGCAGTGACAGATTTTGTAGTCGAGTTCATAGAAGTGACAGACCTCAATGTCGCAATGGAATCAACAGACCCAACAGCCTGGACGTTATCTGCAGATTGGTGCACTGGAGAGACTGGCTCAGGAACATGAGTGCTATTAGAGAGTCCTGAAGGCCACAAACTTAATTGTGCAGTAAGGTTCGATTTTAAGACCTCCAACAACGCCGCTGAATACGAGGCGCTCCTAGCAGGCCTTAAGTTAACCAGAGAAATGCAAGTGAAAAATGGCAGTTCGAAACGACTCCCTACTTGTTGTGAGCCAAGTCAATGGTAATTTTGCGACCAAGGACAAAGGCATGGCAACATACCTGAAGAAGGTTATGGAGCTGATCCCTTACCTTGACAAATTCGAGTTAACCTAGGTTCCAAGTGCTGAAAATATACATGCAAACGCCTTATCAAAATTGGCAAGCAGCAAAGGTTCAGAGTTACTCGAATTTGTGCATGTTGAATACCTTCCCAGGCCCTCCACGTCTAAAACGGAGGAGGTAATGTGGGTTGGAGAAACCCTTCACTGGATGCGGCCATCATAGCATATCTTAAGGACTACGCTTTGCCAGAGAACAAAGAGGAGACCCGTAAACTCAGGCTTAAGGCCGCCCATTATGTACTCAAGAATGAGGTCCTGTACAAAAAGGAGATTTACATCGCCCCTCCTGGGATGTACTGAGGGGATAGAATAGGCCAATCTTACCCCTCACAACTTTCTAACACGTTTCTCAGGATTCAAACACGAGACCTCCATCATATGGGAGACTTTTTTGGTAACAACCCGACATTACGTCTTAATCATTATCATATCGTACGTGCTATCCGCTTTGGGAGAGCATAGGCCCATCTTACCCCTCACGACTTTCTGACGCATCCCCAGGATTCGAATCCAAGACCTCCATCATTTGGGAGACTTAAGTTGAATCCTAGTACCAATTGGGCAAAAGTCGGGTCGTTACCATACATTTCGTGAAAAAGTGTAACAAGTGTCAACACTTCTCCTCCATTCAGAGGCAGCCATCATAAGAACTAATCAGCCCATGACCCTTTGTAAAATGGGAAGTCGATCTAATAGGGCCTCTTCCAAAAGGAAAGGGAGGGGCAAATTATGTGATCATCGCCATTGACTACTTCACCAAGTAGGTTGAAGCTGAACCATTTGGTAAAATCACCGAAGCACATACCTCCAAGTTCCTATGGAAGAATGTTATATGCCGGTTCAAGATTCCCCACTCAATAGTCATGGATAATGGGCGACAGTTCGACAATAAGAAGCTTCGGGACCTCTGTGACAAGCTAGGTATCAGGAAATACTTCTCCTCTCCCTATCACTCTTAAGCTAATGGCCAAGTCGAAGCACTTAAAAGACTATAAAGTACCTTCTGAAAAAGAAGCTAGATGAGTCTAAAGGGGCATGGGTGGACAAGCTCCCCCATATTTTATTGGCAATACACACTACCAGTCGAATGGCGACTAGAGAGACCCTTTTTCCATGGCTTATGGGGTAGAGTCTATGAGCCCAGTTGAAGTAGGCCTGCCATTACCTCGACGCTTGTAGTTTAACAAAATCTCCAACGAGGAAATAAGGCGATGTGAGCTTGATATCCTTGAAGAAAGGAGAGAGGCATCACAAATCAGATTGGCCATCTACCAAAGGAAGATGATACGATATTACAACGCCAAAGTCAAGCGTAGATTATTCGGGAGAGGTGATTTGGTTCTTAGAAGAGTGTTTTTATCTTCAAAGAAGCCCAGAGTAAGTACATTGGGTTCGAATTGGGAGGGTCATTATCGTATTGTAGGTGATGTCAGGCCAGGGACCTTCTTGATTGAGAATTTGGATGGGAAGATGCAGCCCTACCCATGGAATATGGAGCACCTTCGGATATATTTTCAGTGAGATCTTGTTCTGTGTGTGTGTGTGTACTGTTTATAATCAATGAACGACTTCTTCTGTTATCAGTTGTTTAAGTATGACGAGCTCATACATTTCCATCAACGGATAAAATATGGCGAGACCATATCCCCATCAAATATATTAACTATAATAAGCTCATAAGTTATTGTTTAAGTATGGCGAGCTCGTACATCTCCATCAATAGTTAAAATATGGCGAGCCCATATCCCCATCAAACTTATTAACTATGACAAGTTCATAAGTTATTGTTGAAGTATGGAGAACTCATACATCTCCATCAATGGTTAAAATATGACGAGCCCATATCCCACATCAAATTTATTAATATGACAAGCTCATAAGTTGTTGTCTAAGTCTGACGAGCTCATACATCTCCATCAACAAATTGAGTGTTCAAATATGACGAGTTTATATAATAAATACAGCGATCCCATAGCTCATTAATTGTTACGCTTATTAAACCAGGTACGATGAGCTCATATGTTTACAGTCATTCGTTAAGTTTAATTATGGCGAAGCCCATATCCCCATCAAATTAATTAATTATGACGAGCTTGTAAGTTATCGCTTAAGTATGCCAAGTCCACACGTCTACGTCAAACGGTTAATATAAGGCGAGCCAATATGAGCTAACCAATGAAATATTAATTGTGACGAGCCATTGGTTATCATTATCTGCGACCTCAGTTAGTGTGGCAAGCCTGTCACAGGGTTCATTAATACGATAAGCCTCACGGTCTAATCACTTCGAAGAAGCTAAGTATGATGAGCTTGTGAAAAGCCTCACAATCTAATGGAAAGGTAAATTATGGAACTTGAAAATATAATGCATTGTGCTCGAAGGGAAATGTTATAAAGAAAATGTATTCATAACAAAAAAGAAGCGATTACAAAGGAGAGTCTATTATTACAAAAGGGGCCTAGTCTACGCACACAACATCTTCTTTCGAAGGTCCCTCTGAGGCTTCAACCACCTCCACCTCTTTCCCTTCATTGGCCAGAGTGGAAGGTTCATCCACCAAAAATTCGCTCTTCAGAAAGGACAAATCTAGCTGGGGTTGAAGTTTGGCCAGCCTTCTAAAAACTTCATTGTATGCTACCCTCCTCCAATGAATTTCGAGCCCATCGTACTCAGCAGTTTCATGAAAATGAGCAACGTATTCGTTTACTGTCGCCTCCCCAACCTTCTTCAGCCACTCATCAAAAGTTGAAATTTCAACAATGAGCTCAACGATACGAGCCTTCAACTTTCCCTTCTCCTTGTTAGCAGCCTCCAATGCAGACAAAGCGATCTTCTGAAGGTTGTCAGAGTTTTCGACCCGCTCCGTCAGGGTATTCACCTCGACCTTGTAGAGATGGGCTTCTTTTTTCAACTCCTCGTTCTCCTTCACAAGTGCTTCTACCATCGATTTAGCTTCGGCATGTTTTAACTTTGAGGCTTTAGTGGCCTTAGTAACAGAAGAAGCATCAGTATTAGCCTTAATCAAGGAGAATTCTGTGTCGTTGGTTCATTAGAGATAATCTTTATTAAGTCCCTGCAATCGCCTTGCCTCCATTTGAGCACTTAAAAGAAAGCCCTGAGAACGTGCCTGCAAGGCGAGCCCAGCCTCCATCAGGTCGACTTCATCACAGATCTCTGCATGCAGGGCATACTTATCCATCTAGTACTTATACTAAATCCTTGCAATCCCCTAGACCTCGACAAAAAGCATTTCCATAACAGTGGGGACGAGTTCGTCCGACCTCCCACCCAAGAGATTCTGGGCCTTGTCCTCAGAAAGGGCACTCATCTCTTTACCTTTCTTTTTCTTTCTCAATAAGCTGACCCCTTCATCAACCACCTCTTCAGCCTCAACCACTTTTAGAGAAAAAATGAGCTCAGCAAGGATGGGGCATTTTAGCAACTCGCCCACAGTAGTTTAACTCTTGGGTGGAAGAGGCGGACCAACATTTTTTTAGAGGACGAGTTTCCTCTTCGAGGGCCTGTCTATGGAGGCCTTATCCTCAACTCTCTCCTTTTCTTTGTCCTTTTTCCATAGCTTCAAGGGCGGAGGCTGGGGGTTCGTCTTAGAGAGATGGGCCAACTCATCTCTTTAGTTTTTGTACGTAGTTGATCCACTGCTCAAGGGTTTCTTTCTCTGAGCCTCCCCAAGGCTCCTCAACTAGAATAAGTTGGGTTTCACTCGCTCCTTGTTATCATGCTGACCTGTGGATGAGAAAAAACAAATTACAAGTTACAATTGAGCCGTATTGAAAACAACGTTCATGAATTAAAAGCATACATCAGTTGTCGAGCCAACTGTCATTACCCTTAGTAGCCATTAGCAAGTGAGTAACGAATAAATTCCATTTGGCAATGTCGTTTTTGAAATACCTCCTTTCAACAGGCAGTTCTTAGATTGCCTTCACTGCAGCCCACTCGGACAATTCTAGCTGAAATCGATCAATTACAGCTGCATGAATCCCACTTTAGTTAAGCACTAACCGAAATATAATGACGGTATAAAAAATGACAAGTAAATGGGGCTAGACTCACTATACTCATGATATTGTGTTAGCATGGTTATCTCTGGGACCACATCCCCTTCTAGAGTCTGCTAGCGACCCATAATCCAAAACCAAGAAGACTTCGAGTTTTTTATGGAGGTCGGGGTTCCCCAAACGAAGGGGAAATGTGAACCCTAGGGGTTCATACAATACCACCCCTTGCTATTGCTCCCCCACTGAAGGCTCTGGGTTGGAAGAGGGTCTAAAACACATGTGGAGGCATATCCTCACCAAGCGTGACCTCCTTCTAAAGAAATAATGCCCCTACCAGTTGGCTCCATGCATTAGGCACTAATTGGGTAGGGGCCAAGTTATACTGCCTAAGAATAAACCTAAAGAAGGGATGTAAAGGCAACCTTAACCCCCCAGCCAATATCACCTCACTCACAGCCATACACCCCTCCCTAGAAAAATAGGCTCTTTCTTCCTAGGTCGGTACAAACATCTATATATCCCCAGGGATCCTATACCTCTCCCTAAAGGTTTCCAATTCACCCTCATTTATATCCGTAGGCCATAAAGAAGCCCCTCCACCTAATACTATAGTCAATGAAACCCTCCTGCATCATCCATGACATCGCTTCCATAATCCTCTCAATGGGAATGACTGGGAGAATTCCTGCCTCAGCATAAATCATGGCCATAACACGTACTTTTTTTTTATGAAGAAGCCATTAAAGTCAAAATAACAAATTAAAAACCTCAACAGGGACAAATACTTACACAAACACTTAAAATCCAGGTCCTTGAGAGTCTTGAAGTAAGGAAAAGCAGTCGATCATCGGTAACGGCAAGAAATATTGCGTTTGGACGTAGGGCTTTTCAATACAAAGTCTCCCAAAAAATTTCAGAAAGTGGAAAAAGATGAAAAATGGATTTTCAGCCTTTTATATAGGCCTAACAGACGAACCCCCACCTTTGGATATTTCTCTGGTTTAATCTAGACCCTCCACATGTAACCTTATAACCCCTATTAAAACCAAAAGACGTCTATTCAAATTTAAATCAAGGGTTCAGATGAGCATGTTCCACGAACGCGCTCAGAATTTACGTACACCTGGGCGAAAGTGTAACATGTTATCATTGCGCATTAAATACGTACATCGCTCGAGCCTTGAAAATGACTAGAATATCTGGCTGTAGTTCATTGGGAGTTAACACTTGCCAACGAGGGAGCTTTAATTACAAGTAAGGGCTCGATAATTCATCCAAAATACCTCGTCTCACGTTAAGAGGTCACTTATATATGGTTCGTCCACGCACGAAGGCTTCCCCCCATATCTCAACAGATCTACAAGGAACCGCATTTATTGATGCAAGTTCGGTTGTTTTACAAGGGTTAAGCAGGGAATGGGAAAACCCTACATCAACCCCAAAAGGCAAAGGAAGACATCGCTCCCATCGCTTCTCGAACATCAGAAGTCCACGCATAATATAAATAATCGTAAAATAAACACACTGTCAGCACCGCCTCTGCATACCTACACAATCAAATCGTTAGCCCGTAAGTAGAGACATGGGGATCTCAACATTAAATGGTTTGCTTGATTGATTGACATCAACAAGGACCAATGGATCTAGTATACCCACGTGCTTGGCCATCCAACGAATCTCGTTCCCCTTTACATTGAGTATAAAAAGTCACACTTAACACCATTGGAGGGTAATGCAAATTTGGACATTGAAAGTAAATCTTGGTTCACTCCACTCTATTCAACTGGCTGACCTCCTTTTTGTACCAGCTAAATCATTGTACAACAGGAAAAACATCTTCGATTATCATCCTCATTGATTCATCTATTAAAAACAGTGGCTTGAACCACAAATGTATGGCTAATTTGGCTAATGTGGATTTTAGTTTCTAATTTTCTGTTGATCACGTCATTGATCCATTTTTTGCGATCAACACAAACCATAGATTGCTATGTTGTAGATTTTTTGCCATCAACATTATTAAATCTTCTATTTCCTCTAATTTTGTGGTGTTTCTCATATTTTTATTAAGGTGGCGGTTCTTCCATTTCTCTAGCATTTCTTTGAGTCTCGGCCCTCTGGCTACCCTTCTCCATGTTAAGTCACCCTTTTCCTTAGTCAACCCAGCCTTCTCTAGTCCGGTTTAGGATTTTGTGTAACCTTTTCTATTGTTCCTGCTAGCATACCTTCCGGAGACTTTTAGTGTAGTGCAACCCTTCGTATTGGTCCAGTCCCCTAGTAGGGTTTTAGGCTGGGCGTCGGGTGGGTCAGTCTGAGTATTTAATATCCAGAATGACCCATTACAATTCGAGTGCTTTATAAATGGAACCATCTAGGTTCACATAATTACTAGAACCGAACCCAAGCTATGTTCTACCCTAACATTTTTCTAAAAGATCAAGAGCTCACAATTCAAAGTATCTTTCAAATATCTACTACAAATAAAAGAAATAGAATATGCCACCAATAACATCGAATATCTAGCAAAAATAGGATATCTATTTTAACTTGTAATCCATCAATCTTATGTTCCATAGTTAGAAATTGATATGGGAATAGAATTTTTCTAAGTCTTCTATTCCAAATAGGATAACTTTTTTCCTTTTAATTTTCCAAATAGGATTAGAGTTGGATCATGTATTAATAACAACCCCCCCCCCACCCCACGCCCCACCCCCCACCCCCTAGAATTGGATAAATAATACAAGAAGTTCAGCCTAGCTGAACTTTTACTTCTATGGTTGTCGGGTAAAGTTTTAGTAGTTTTTTACTATGTTAGAAAATTTTCGTATGAACTCCATTGGAGCCTTTTTATTACTATGCTGCCAGCTCATTTTTGTCCTTTTATCTGATGTTTCATGCTTGCGATTATTATGATTTCAGGTTTTGAGGCAACTAGCACCAGATGTTTCATATCGTAGTTTAGTTACTCTTGGTGTTGCTGGTATACAGGGATTAGCTGTAGCTTCATTTGAGAAAGACGATTCAGAGCGCCTTCTTTTCTTCTGTAAGCAGCAGCAGGTGAAGGACAGCAATTTGAACTATCTAAAGATCAGCAGCCTTCCCTGCTGGTTAAGACCACCTCCTCCTAGTAGAAAGAGGTCACTAGAAACAAGCATTGGCTCTCAAAATGGCACTGTGAAGAAGGAAGATAATGATAATACGGAAACTGGATTGGTGAATGGGGTCACTGTGCCTCTTGTGCCAGCAAGACAAAAGATTAAAGTTGCTGCCATGAGGCCCATTCCTCACATTCATCACCAGAAAATGCTTCCCTTTTCTGGAATTTCAGAGGCTGATGGGAATGATGGAAGCCAGACAAGGGCTAAATCATCTACCAATCCTTCTACAAAGCACGGAGGTGCTGGAGTGACTCCTGTTACCCAGCGAAAATCAACAGCAGGCTTGTATCAGGCTAAGCAAGTTTTTTCTTTGAATCCTCTTCCTCTGAAGAAACATGGCTGTGGGAGAAACCCAATACATGTGTGCTCTGAGGTAAATTTCCCAGATTTGCATTCATCTAAGTTCATCTTTCTTGCATATCTTCAATAGATGTGATGTGAGAGTTTAATTAAATTTAACATATGGCTACCTACATTTTATGCCTGAAATTTTTAAATTCGTGTATCATTTTTGCTATATTCCATTAAAATTGACCAACCTTCCATTAATTGTCGCAATGCATACACTGGATCTGTGTAATGATTTAACCAAAGATCAGCAATTACTACAGCATTGATATTTTTCACAGTTGATGCAAATTAGCATTGTTATAGATGAAACATAATCTCAAGACAAAGATTAGAAGAAAATGAAGTATAAAATTTCACATAATATTAAGGTAAACTGATTTGTGCTCGCGTTATTTCTGAATTATCAGCAAGGCGTTGCCCACAATGTTAACTTATGGCTCTCTGTCCTCATCACCGTCTTTTTCTTACTGTTTCCATTCTTGTAACTGCATAGGAGGAGTTTCTTAAGGATGTAATGCAATTTTTGATACTCTGATGACATACTCGTCTCGTTCCTCAAGGTGGTCTTGCCGAGTTCCCAGATGCTATACTCAACGCAAAGCGTCTTGATCTCTTTAATTTGTATAGAGAGGTGAGTGTTGTCGTTCTGATTTGTCCAGGAACAGAATATCTGTTGGTTGTTTTATTAAGCGGTAATTGTAATTTGTATCCTAGTCATGTGGTCACGAGATGAGGATTTCATGTTGTCAATGGCATAAATTGGAAGGGACAGGTTTTCTCGAAGATGCGCAATCACACTCTTAACAAATAGAATGACTGTATGCCCTGTAACTCAGCTTGTTAATTTTAAACTTTGATAATTTTTTCTAAATGCCTAGAAATCTCCGAGCACATTTCTGTACTTGGTATTTAAGGAATAGGAACAAGATTTTAGCTTCTTCTTTTTTCCCTTCATTGGCACTGTGCTATTCCATTCTCCCAACCAAACAAGCCACAAGTAATTTAAGAGGATTGTGACACAGGAGGTCATTTTAATTCTGCATTGCCAACTTGCTTTTTTTTTTTAGCATCTGGATCAATAGTACGATGCACGTAATCGCTGCACTTAAACTGTAGTATACTATGTTTTATCCCGGTGTCTATATTGCACTGATAAAATGGTAATACCCTTTCTTTTTGCATAATCATGACCAGTATTTAGGACTCTACTTCGGTCTACTATCTGACGTAATAGAATGTAAATATTTTTCAGATGGAAACTGCAGATGCACACTCTATATTATTCTCATTTTATTACTTTTACGTTTGATCCAGGGTGTTGGAAATACACTTAAAAGACACTATGAAACTTACCTTTTGGAATATGAATTGTGTCACAGGTCTTTCAATCCCTTCCTCTTTTCTGCTCCTATACTTGGAATTATACTAATTAAAGAGTTGACTGCTAACATGGATTGTTTTAAACATTCACCAGTAGCGCACCAGGAGACTGGGTTAACTGTGGCATATGCGTGGAGTGGATCCATTTTGGATGTGACCGTAGACCCGGTTTGGGTGCTTTTAAAGCAGCACCTCTCTTCTTTTCTAAGTTTATAGTTGCAAAATATTTTCATCATCTGATGAATGTGGTTTGATTGTGTCATTGTTTGAACTTTTTTCAGGATTATGCAAAGACAGATGGTCTAGAATGCGTATGCCCTCAATGCACCATGTCTCATAGGAAAAAAGCGCAGAAGACCGGGAATGGATATTCTTAAAATCGTCGATGATGAGTTCCAAATTCATTCAGTCCTTTGAAATTGTTATCAAGTTTTCGTACAAATATAAAGGCACAAGTTGTATCAGAAAGGACTAATGCCGCACGCATGAAAGCTATATACAGGTGAGTGGCAAAGTGAAACTGGAAAGTCTAGCAGGAGGGTCCAGTTCTTGGCCGAATCATAAATTCGACTTGCCACTGAGTTTATATTGAAGGAATCATCAATTTCTTTCTTCTCGACTTACTTCAGATGAAATGTATTCCTTTATTTGATTGGGGATGCGAAGGATCCATCTACTACACTTTCTTCGAAGAAAATCTTAGAGTACCTTAGAAGAATCTAAGGCCTGGTAAATCTACAAGCCTGTTTCAACTGTAAATAAGCTACTATTCATCTATTGGTGCAATGAAAGCCAGGTCGGGCTGGGTTCACTGATGCCCAGGGTGTCTAGCCAAAGGCCTGGCATGGTCCATATGTTTTTGTAGGCCGAATTAACCTAAACTATCAGTTATTAAGCAGGAGTCTGGGACAATTGCAAGTGACTAAATATGCACAATGCGTATGTAAAATTGTAATTGCAACAAAATAGACAATTATGAATTACTTTGTGAAGAAACTGGGGTTTTTAGCTGTTTAAAATGTTGCACTAAAGTAGCATAATAACCATGGGTTCTCATGTCAATTTGAACTGGTTGTGACAACCTTAGTCCATCAATTTTGGGAGTCATACGTTCTGAAAATTAGGTTATAATACCAAAATGACCATTGAAGTAGTTAAAATTAAGATTATGTCTCCTCTTTCCTTATCTGAATCTAGGATGAAATCTAGTAATATTAACTAGGAGAATCAAAGCATGGGCTATCTTATTGGATGTTATCTATGGGTTTGGTGGATTTTATCCGTATTATACAGCCACGGATATGGCGAAGTCCTTACTCTAGTGACCTGACAAGATTGTCATAAGCTATGTGGTCTATACTATTGAATGTGTATTAATGGTAGCACACATACAAGTACTGGTCTGGTATCATAGCCAATGTGCGCACTTATGTCGAGCTTACTGGTCATATGGTTGAAAGTTGGTTCGAGGGCCCTTGCATCAATATCACACAAGCGGTCCTTGTCAATATGCTCAAGTCGTACTTGCAGAAATCGTATTTGTTGGGATGCTTGAGCTTAGCTTGAGGGCTATAGATATTTTTTTCGTCAAAAAAATTGCTAAAAAATAACTAAAGGTTGTGACAAAAGGAAATTAACAAAATCATGCTATAAAATTGTTATTTGCTTGTTATTTGTGGCATTTGGCTTAATTTTGAATGAAGCTAGTTTATACAAGGACAATGCTACATGTACTAAATTATTTACCTAATCTTTTACCGAATATTCTTAATAGGAGATTTTGACTGGTCAACAATAATGACCTATATTATTAAAATACTATTTTGTCCTTATCCTTAATGAAATAAATTATAGAATAGAACTCTAACTTTTAGTTGTTAGTTTATTGAGATGCTAAAAAATAACTAAAGGTTGTGACAAAAGGAAATTAACAAAATCATGCTATAAAATTGTTATTTGCTTGTTATTTGTGGCATTTGGCTTAATTTTGAATGAAGCTAGTTTATACAAGGACAATGCTACATGTACCGAATTATTTACCTAATCTTTTATCGAATATTCTTAATAGGAGATTTTAACTGGTTAACAATAATGGCCTATATTATTAAAATCCTATTTTGCCCTTAATGAAATAAATTACAGAATAGAACTATAACTTTTAGTTGTTAGTTTATTGAGGGTTATATCTTACAATTCTTCCTTTTGGATCGTAAGTTCTTAGAACTAATCCTGAAAATCTTAGTT
>CAIGRS010247994.1:0-11674 GCA_903798395.1 Fraxinus floribunda
GACAAAGACAGGGAATAAAGTAAGAGAAACACTAAAGGAAACGATAAGAAATCTTTATTATTCAACATTTGAGTGAAAAATAACCCACAAGCCGGGTTATATGCGAATATGCGAAATTAGTGAAAATTTACTAAAAATGGTAAATTCTAATTTTACTACCAAATTGAAATACTTAATAAAAGAAATAACATCACCAAAATCTGGTTCAAATCGAGCTCTTATTCTATGCCAAAAAGGTAATCGAAATATTACCATAAACAGCAAAAAAAAACTTAAATTGATGATTAGGAAAGGAAAATAGCTGAATTCGGCTTCGAAATCGATGCTCACCGAGCAAAGCTGGTGACCACATCGTGCATGCCGAAAAAACCTTTTCGGATTGGGGTCATGGGCGTGATTCTGACAACCGTAGCAAAAGTTATGGCCCAAATACGGAAACATGTCCATAAATGGCCCCAATTAGAAAATACCGTCAATTATTTGTCAATCTTGCATCAATCTTGCGCTGATCTGCTAACTTATAATATCTCAATGCCAACGTACTATCAGACAGCTCGGTCTCGTCTGACTCGGATCCTCCTGCATCACCTTGGCAATATGATCGTCATTCAAATCATGATGGGCACACCAAAACGTACATTTTTATGTTTGGTGGAAAGAAGATCATGTTGTTACCTTCCAAACCCACTACTGCCCCTACGAGTGGCAGCAACAACAATAATCTATTGACACAGGTAAATTTCGAGACAGAGATGGTGGAGTCCAGGGTGGTGTTTATATTAGTTGGCAAATCTATTGGTGCAAATTCTACTGTTCCTGACAGCATTCGACGACTAATTGAGGAGTTTCATGAAGTCTTTCTTGAAGGCCTATTAGCAAGATTACCACCGTTGCGAGATATCCAGCATCAAATTGATTTGGTGCCAGATGCCACATTACCTAACAGAACCCATTATAGGATAAGCCCCAGCGAGCATGAAGAGTCAAGCAGGCAGATGGAAGAGCTTTTGGCCAAGGGACATATTAGAGAAAGTGTTAGCCCTTGTCCAGTTCCTGCATTACTTATCCTTAAGAAGGATGGGACGTGGTGTATGTGCGTGGATAGCCCCGCAATAAACAAAATCACGGTGCGGTATCGCTTCCCGATTCCGCGTTTGGATAACTCACTAGATCATCTTAGTGGCGCATGTGTGTTTAGCAAGCTGGACTTAAAGAACGACTACCACCAAATTCGAATTCGTCTAGGCGACGAGTGGAAGACCACCTTTAAAACCAAAGAAGGGCTTTATGAATGGTTAGTAATGTCATTCGGCCTGTCAAATGCCCGAGTACATTCATGCGTGTTATGAATCAAGCTTTCCGCCCGTTTATTGGTAAATTTGTCGTCGTCTATTTTGATGATATTCTGGTTTTTAGTGCTAACCCTAATGACCATATGCAGCACATTCGAGAAGTTTTATTTGTCATCCGCAGGAATAGATTCTATGCTACAATGAATAAGTGTATTTCCCTGACGGATCATGTAGTATTTTTGGGATATGTTGTATCTAAGGATCAGTAGACATTTCTAAGGTGGAAACAGTAAATCAATAGCCACAACCAACTACGGTAACGGAAGTTCGTAGCATTCATGACCTTATTTCCTTTTATAGGAAGTTTATTCCACACTTCAGCAGCATTATGGCGCATATCACAGATTGTATCAAGATTGGATGTTTCCATTGGAGCCCACAAGCTCAAGAATCCTTTCGATTGATCGAGCAAAAATTGACCACGGCTCTTATACTTGTGTTACCAGATTTTACCCAGCCTTTTGAACTACACTGTGATGCATCGAAGGTTGGAATTGGTGTTGTCCTCAGCCAGAATAGGCATCTGGTGGCCTATTTTAGTGAGAAGATGATCGACCCAGAGTCTCGACCTATAACGTTGAGTTCTATGCAATTGTTCAGGCAATCAAACATTGGTGCCATTAATTGTTCTAGAAAGAATTTATTCTTTACACTGATCATGATGCCCTTAAACATCTTGGTACTCAAAATAAGGTGTCCGCTCGACATGCCACATGGATAGCCTTTCTACAGCAATTTACATTTGTGATCAAGCACAAGGCTGGGACATTTAACAAAGTGGCAGATGCTTTGAGCAGACGTTAGATTTTATATGGGTTAATAGATTCCTTTTTAAATGGAATCAATTGTGTATTCCTGAAAGCAGTCTCTGCCATAAGATTATTCACGAGCTCCATAATGAAGGACATGTGGGTCGTGATCGCACATTATAGCTTGTAGTTGCTTTGTACTTTTGGCCAGATGCGCAAGGAGGTGGGCAGATTTGTTGAAAGGTGTCGTACGTGTCATCTTGCAAAGGGCAAAGTGACAAATGCTGATTTATACATGCCATTGCCCATTCCAACTCAGCCATGGACAGATGTGAGCATGGACTTCTTTTTAGGCCTTCCCCGCATTCAGCGTGGCCATGATTCTATCTTTGTCGTGGTTGACCGTTTTTCAAAGATGGTCTATTTTATCCCCTGTAAAAAGACTACAGATGCAGTCAATGTGGCTTCGCTGTATTTTAACGATATGTATCTCTTACATGGCCTTCCAGTTTCCATCAAGTCAGACACGAAGCCTTTGGCATTCGGTGAACACAAGTTTGGACTTTAGTAGTGCTACCATCCTCAAACAGATGGCCAAACTAAAGTCGTCAATCATTCTTTAGGGGATTTGTTGCATTGTTTGGCGGGCGAATCGGTTAAGTCTTGGGGATCAAAAACTGTGCCAGCAGAATATGCACACAATCATGTCGTTAACCGCAGTATAGGATTTATCCCTTTCCAGGTAGTTTCTGGTGTTCTCCCTCGCTGTCCTCTTGATTTGTCTCCAATTTTCGATCACGTACGTGTACATGGCAAAGCTAGGGAATTTGGTGATCAATTGTAGCAAATCCACAACAAAACTTATGAGCATTTGGAGGTAGCGACTGCAAAATATAAACTGGATACGGATGCCAAGCGTCGTCATGTGGAATTTGCGTCGGTGATTATATATGGGCTGTCTTCACCAAAGATCGCATTCGTGCTCATGAGTATAACAAACTTGCAATAAAGAAGATCGGGCCGCTGGAAATTGTCGAGAAGATCAACCCTAATGCCTACCGTTTGAAACTTCCTAGTCACATCCGCACTTAAAATGTTTTTAATGTGAAGTATCTTATCCTGTATCGCGGTGACAATTCTGATGACGATACTCTCCATCCAAATTCAAGGACGAATTTTCTTCAGTTGGGGGAGAATGATGCTGTGTAAAAGGGTTTTGTGTTCTTGGAAAAGTGGGACCGACAGAAGAAGTTTGAGTAATTACTATCCTTTTTTTTGGAAAAATTTTGGAGTGACGGATTTTGGCAATTTCTTAATGGGTTTTGGGTTGGGTGGAAACGGGCCAATGAACGAAACTCAGAGGATTCGCCCCTGACGCAGGACCAATTTCAGGCAAATTCTTTCATTTGGGCTCTCATTTATGCATTTTTTTCCTTTTTTTTTTGTAATTTTATTTTTTGCGTATCTTAATCAAATAAACTCGGATTTGAATTCCGTTTATTGGGAGCGATTCTATTGAATAAGAGAATCAAGATCCATCATTATCTCATTTTTTTCATTTTTGGAAAAAATAATATTTTTTCATTATTACGTAATTTTTCCGAGTTTTCTTAGGATTTTGCTATATAAAACGTTCTAAGCCCTTTGAGGCGGCATTCCGTTGATTAAAAAAAATTGAGTTTCTGTTCTTTGAAATTCTTTGTGAGAATTTTTATCTTTCCTATAAGCTTTCGCTACGTCAATGGGGTACCATAGTCAAGAAATCAAAACGATTGGATAGTATGTCTAATTTAACGTTCTAAATATGATGTATAAATGTTTTAACATTGAAGGTGTTACAATTAAAAGAATGGAGGTCTGTCCTTATTAATTTTACCAGAGAAGGGAGAACCATTAATAAATGTCCAATATTCCACCCAATATTATCAAAAAAAATCATGCACCATCGCATATGTGTACTGTCGGTATGGGAATAGGAATGCTAAAGTGGTTCACCAATCTAGCAGTCATGCCAAAATAAAATCTGACCCACTCCAAGGTGCCATACAATGTATAGCTCTGTTAGGGGCCCAACTAATTTTAGCCTCTTCCATCTAAGAGAAGCTGAGTAAGAAACTGCTACAAGTAAATGGTGTGTCCCCATACAATACTTGCCCTGTAAGAGCTGGACCCAAAGAGATCTCTGAGAACGGAACAACCACCAGAGTTTCATGGAGAATGTGTCCACCACATCCTGTAATCTCCTAAAGCCTAAACCACCTTCATCAGTAGGAAGACAAATCTCCTTCCAATTCCGCCAATGTAAATGACGCGCCTGATCTTTGGAATCCTACAGGAATCGCATAAAGATGCTCTCAAGTTTCTTCAGGATAATTTTAGGAGGCTGTTTGATCTGAAGAAGATGTAATGGCATGGAGGAGAGTACTAACCTCAGCAAAGTAATACGACCCCCATATGATAGAAGGCGTAAAGCCTAACCTGAGATCATGTTCCTGACCTTCTAGATAAGGTCATCATAAATGAAGCTCCTCTTGGTCTCCTTGAATATGGGGACTCCTAGATAAGTGAACGACTGCTGCTGGTTTCGAAAACCAGTCAGAATTTCCAGTCGTTTTATCTGACTAATAGATGCCCATTTGGATAGTATGAGACCGCTTTTATCTCTATGCACCCGTATCATCAAAAAAATCATGCACCCTCGTCCAATGCATATGTAGATAATTATTCTTATTAGCATACACATGTGATCAAATTGAACCATGTAGATAATTATTATTCAATATCTATTGATGCTTTTGTGAAAGACAAACTTAGAATTCTTAATTTCAATAGACTAACTACAAATTTTGCTTCTTTAACTCATTTAGTGGTCGGGGACTGACTATCCTATATTTTGACCAACCATCAAGGGCTCCATTAGACCTATTTAATGAGAAGTTCTTTTATGTCCCATCCACTAAATAATAGCCGACTTTATACGATCCCTATTAGAACTAGAAATTTAAAAATTCCCAAAGTAAAGATTTCTCTTTTCATATTTACAACCAAATCGAACATCAGTATCAAAGATTTAATCAATATTGGGCTCAGAACATTGTATCTTTCGTTACAAATGTAAAACCTCAAACCCTAACCCTTAAAGAATGAATCGCAACTATTTCAATGGACCAAAAATACCACCACACAGATATCAACCTTTTCTTTCTCTCAAAGAATCACTTAAACTTAATATTCACACGGAATCGCCTCCTCCAAAAATCAGACTTTTTGGATAACACAATGAAGATGAAGGCAACAAGAAAGACATAGAAACTTTAGAGGGTTTTACACAAGACAAGAATAAATAAAAAATACAAATTAGGGCAACCATTCAAGTTCCTTTTATACACATTATCATCACCGCTGATTTCAGTAAGTGATCAACGGTCTAGAGCAGCACACGTGTCACCTTATATTGGGCTCGAGTTATGGGCTTCTTCATTTGAGTTATTGGGCAATGGTTAATCAAAAAATTGGGACAGGTCCAAAATTTCATCATCCCATCATTTTTTTAATTGTACCTTTTTGACATCACAACCTAAACAATCTCCACTTTGATGCCAATAATCAACAAACTAGTGCAAAAACAGTACACAACATGCTTATGCTCTTAAGCCCTAAAGATCACGGCACCAAGTGGTTAAAGTTACCTGCAGCATCACAAAGATTAACTAATCTCAATTTTCAACATTTGTAAGCAAGATTTAGACTTATTAAGAGGAGGTACCTTAATTCCTAAGTCACCTGGATTAAATTGAGTTGAGATTTTCTCAATTAATCTAGATTCTTTTTGAATTATATCCCTAATAAAGTGCATCCTAACATCTATATGTATGGTTCTCTCATGAAACACAAGATTTTTGCATAAATATATTGCATTTTGGCTGTTTGAATAAACAATTATAGGATTAAAGAGTTCATTCAATTCACACAACAAAGCTTTAAGCTATAAATATTCTTCTATGGCTTTAGTGGCAGCCACATATTCAGCTTTTGTGGTGGATAATGCAACAATAGATTGCAGATATGATTTCCACCTTATACAAGTACCACATAATGTAAACATATATGAAGTGTTAGAGTTTTTTATTGTCCCTATCGCTGGCAGAATCAGAATCTACAAAACCTTTTAAAATAACACCATCTTTACAAGGGTTAAAACCTAAGCCCTACTTAAATTACCCTTTCAAGTATCTTAATAACTATTTTAAGGCAGTTCAGTGTTCAGGGCCAAGATTGGCCATAAACTTGCTCAAAGTAATAATTGCATAAGCAACATTAGGTCTGGTACAGACCATAGTGTACATTGTAGATCCTACAGCATAGCATAATGCAACCTTTAGCATGTGTTTTACATCAAATTCATCGGCACGACACTAGTCTTTACTAAGTTTAAAGTGACTGGCAAGAGACAAAGTGACATATTTAGATTCATGCATTGCAAACTTAGATAACACTTTCTCCACATAATCGGATTGAGACAAAGATAAAATTTGTTGGGATCTATTTCTTTTAATATCCATTCATAAGATTCTTCTAGTATGATCTAAGTCTTTCATTTCAAATTCAGAAATTAAAGATATTTTAATGTCATTAATGCCAATTATGTTTTGTCCAATTAACAACATGCCATCGACATAAAAAAGCAAGTAAACAATCACATATCCAATGGCTTCTTGGAGATCACCATGTAAGAAAGCAATTTTTACATTCATTTGTTCAAGTTAAAGATCATATTGAGAAACTGAAACAAGCATAACTCTTATGGTTGTATATTTAACGACGGGTGAGAAATTTTCATTGTAATCAATACAAGACTTTTGAGTGACCCTTTTGCCACTAATCTGGCATTAAACCTAACAGGTTGCTTCACAAGATTTCCTTCTTTTATACTATAAATCCACTTACAATCAACTAAGGACTTATTGTAAGGTTTAGGAACCAAAGTCCAAGTATTATTCTTCAAAAGGGAATTCATTTTCTTCTTCCATAGCAAGTTGTCAATCTCTAGATAACTGATAGCTTACAACCTCTTTATAATATTTAGGTTCTTTAAAGGCCAAGTTTTGATAATATAAAATAGTTAAGGACATAATCTCTCATCCCAGCAAGCTCTCTAATTTCTCTCCTAGTTCTATCCCTAGTTAACTAATAATTATTTATGGGATTATCATACTCTCCACCATCTTCTTGAATAGTACCTTTACCTTCTTCATATAAATCAAAAACATTCTCAATTTCACTTTGAGCCTGAACATCATTCATGTGCTCAGATGGTGACCTATAGTCTGGTCACATTTTCTCTATCACTGACAGGAACATCACCTTGATGTTTCTCACTCATACATGGAATATCACTTTCATTAAAGGTCACATTTTTACTTGTGATCATCTTAAAACCTCTAATGATTTTAGCCCATAACCTGTAACCTTTCACACCTTTAGGATATCCCATAAAAACACATTTATGGGATCTTGGTTCTAGCATGTCAATGCTCTAGTGAGAGCGGGTAGCACAATCAAAGGTCCTAAGGTGGCTATAATCTGGTAACTTTTCAGACCAAACTCAGGATTTTTTCCATCTAAGGTACCGGTAGGGTTCTATTAATCACATATACTACCGTCATTAAAACTTCACCCCCACAGCATTTTAGGAACCCCAGAATTGACCATCATACACCTAACCTTGTCTAAAATGGTAATGTTCATCCTCTTAGCAACTCCAATTTGCTGAGTTGTATAGGGCACAATATTATGCCTAAGAATACCATTAGTTTTACAAAGTTGATCGAAATCAACATTGCAGATTCCAGGCCATTGTCAGTTCTCAATACTTTTATCTTTTTACTAGTTTGATTTTCAATCAAAATTTTTCAATCTTTATATTTTCCAAAAAGTATTAGATTTCTGTTTTAATAGGAATACTCAAACTCTTCTTGAAAAATCATCAATCAATGATAGAAAATACTTATTTCCTCGAGTGATGGTGGATGAGGGACCCCATAAGTCAAAATGCAAAATTTCTAACACAACAGCATTTTCATGTTTTCCTACATTGAAATGGAATCTATGATGTTTCCCTAAAGTGAAATATTCACATAAAGGGATTTTAGAGATAACATATTTTTCCAAACACGTCCTTTTTTAGAATATGAGGCCATTTTCACTAACATATGCTAACTTGTTGTGTCACTTTAAAGTAGCATCAATTTTAGCCCTCGAGAATTCAGCAATATGACTTGAAATTACCTCAGTTCTAGTGACATATATACAATTTCTCTTGGTACCTTTGAAAATAAAAATAGATCCTCTGATCACCTTTAGCAGACCATTTCCAAGCCTAACTTGTAAGCCTATGCCATCTAAATTGCCCATTGAAATCAAATTTCTATTTGAATCAATGTCATATCTCACCCTTTCTAAAGTAAAGATATGTCCATTTTCAAACTTCAAAGTTACATTGTCAATTCCTACAACTTTGCATGCAACATTATTTCCCATTACAACCTCACCACCATTCATATCCTTATAGTTCTCTAACCAAGGTTTCCTAGAGATCATGTAAAAAGTGCAACCAGAATCCAAAATCCACTCTTGAGTCTGATTATTTTTCTCCGAAAAATTTATAGTATTCAAATCAAGAATGGACTTTGTAACAACATGGACATCAATAGTTTTATATTTTAAGGGTTCAACCACATTTCACTCACCCGCCTTTTTATCTCCCTGTTCATTTTTTTTCTTATAGTAATCTTTGATAAAATGTCCAATTTTCTCACACCCATAGCATTTTCTATTTTCAGTCATAGACTTTGACATATACTTTCCTTTCTCTTTTTTCTTGTTTTTATTATTATTCCCTTGATGACTCTAATTATCTTGATTATTACTCTCCTTACTAGGAGGCCTCCCTCTCATAAACAGGCTCTCAGATTCCTTTCCATGCCTTTCAGATTTAAGTTCCAATTTTTTGTTTCTCAAAGAATTTGTAACAACCTCAGGACTCAATGTATATATACTATATTTAATGGTAGTTTTGACATCTTTATGTCTCAGGTATAGAGTTAAGGATTATCAAAACCTTGTACTCAGATACTTGTCCCCCAGCATTAGTAATATCTTATACCAATTTAATAAAGGTGTCAAAATTATCATCTAGGTCTCTAGACGGGTCTATCTTAAAATTAAAGAATCTTTCTAGAAGAAACAATTTACTAGGTAAAGACTTAACCAAATAAAGTTCTTCAAGTTTATCCCACAAAGTCTTAGCATTATCAAGTTTTACAACTTTCCTTAACACTTGATCAGACAAATGAAGAATAATGGGGGTATAGGCAAGTTCATCAGATTTAGTTCTTTGATCAACAATCATAGTTGCAGGAAATTCAGTCGTTATTGCTTTTGAAACTTTCTATTAAATAAGGACTCCTCTCATTTTTTGTTGTCAAATAGGAAAATTCTATTTTTCATTTAACACTCCAAGTTCAAACGTAGTGATTGTTATTTAGAGTTTTAACCAACACAAGAAAATTGTTTTAAGTTCGGAGTTCAACAAAAAACAACAGATACCAAATAATGTTTGACAACAAACAAAGTCGAACAAGATATTAATTATCAATTAATTTCAAAGAAAAAAAGGACACACAAAGTACAATAATAACCAAATGATGACAATGTAATGTACATCAAGTTCTGAATACTCAAATTTATCAGGATTCGTTGAAGATCGGGTCCTCAGGTCAAAGCTCAATTTGAACATAAGAACATGAAGCAGAGGGAGATAATATGAATGTATTTCACAGGTCAAGTAATCACATGCAGTTCAACTGCTTACAACATATGTATACTAGCATAAGCAAAGAAGATCAATCTGTATAATAGATACACAAAGATCAACAAAGTATATTACATATAGGACTATAAAATTTAGATTTAGGGATGAAAAATGTCGCAAACCAAAGTGGTGGTCCTTAGTTTTGACCACCAGAAGCTAGAAATCTCAAGTCAGACCCAAATAATTTTCAGGTCGATCTAAGAAAATCACGAACAATGAGATATTATCCAAGATGCAAACAGTAAATCACCAAAACCAAGATTAGTTCGATTTCCACCAAAGAATTTCAACCAAGATGTTAGATCTGTAATCAAATGAATCTAGGGTTCCAAACTAAGAATGAGATCTCAACAGACATGGTTGTGAGAATTAAATTTTCACAATCAGACCACAGACGAATGAACACCAACAGCCATTGATGGCTCTGATACCTCTATTACGAAAAATCTACGAAGTAAAGAATATTTTCCTCTTTTCAAATTTACAACCAAATCGAACATCAGCATTGAAGATTTAGTCAATATTGGGTTCAGAACATTGTACCATTCTATATAAATGTAAAACTTCAAACCCTAACCCTCAAAGAATGAATCACAGCTACTTTAATGGACCAAAAATACCACAACATAGATATCAGCCCCTTCATTCTCTCAAAGAATCACTTAGGGAGTGTTTGATTAGGTTTTTTTTAATGATGATTTCCAACTTCTTGGAAATGGAGTGTTTGAAGTCCAAAATTTGGATGGGAAATCATTTTCTACCTAAGGCCTCCACGCGCCTCAATTCCTCAAATTTGAGGAATTGCTTTTCCCACCATCCAAGTTTTCTTTTTTTTCTTTTTTTTTTTTTTTGACGTTTTGGCAATGAAAATAAATTTCATAACCAATTGTTAAAAAAAAAAAAATCACTTTAATGGACAATTTTCATGTAAAACGAAGCCAAACGAAAACCAAACTTTGATGAAAAAATAGTTTTTGAGCAAATTATTATTATTATTATTTTACTTTTTGGCAATGGTAACAAATTTCTTAATTAATTGTAAAAAAAAATTACTTTAATGGACAATTTTCATGTAAAATAAAACCAAACGTGAATAGAAATATTCAGAATTTTAACAATTTTTCGAGTGGAAAATTATACTAATCAAACACATTTAATTAACAATTCCCTGGAAAACAAGTTATAGACAATTATTTTCCCTGAAATTCATTTTCTTTTCACCCATTTTCCACAGTTACAATCAAACGGATCCTTAGACTTAATATTCACACAACCCAAAATCAGACGTTTTTGGATAAAGCAATGAAGATGAAAGGAACAAGAAAGACAGAGACTCTAGCAAACACTCAAGTTCCTTTTATACATCATCACTGTTGATATCAGTAAGTGATCAATGGTCTAGAGCTGCACACGTGTCACCTTATATAATATATTGGGCTCGAGTTATGGGCTTCTTCATTTGAGTTATCGGGCAATGGTTAACCAAAATATTGGGACAGGCCCAAAATTTTATCATTGCCCATCAGTTTTTGGACTGGACCTTTTTTGCATCACATCCCAAACAGTCCCATTAGACTTTCTAGATGAGGAGCTCGATCATTTTACTTATCTAGCGAATGACCAATGGACTAGTCAAAAGCTGACTGGCCGACTATCTATTAGACCCACAATATAAGGAGCGCCCTTTTATTCGATTTGTA
>CAIGRS010248058.1:0-12772 GCA_903798395.1 Fraxinus floribunda
TTTTTAACCGTAAAAAATGAAAAAAAAAATGAAATTGAAAGAAATTAATGTGAGTATGTAGGTTGATGGTGGGGTAAAAAAGAAAAATTAACGATTATGATTTTACGTTTAATAATTTAAAATAATTTTTATATTTAAACTTAATCGCCAATATATTTATTATTATCACATTTTAAATTTTTTTTAAAAAATTTAAATCGATCCAAATGTATATTTATATTGCGAAATATCAAATCAAACGTTGTAGAAAAAATAAAGTTTTAAAAAAGGACATTTAAATGAGGTTGATATTGAAAATAAATATAAACAATCGCGACTTTATATTTCACAATTAATGTAAATTATTTTTTATATTTAAAATTTATCGATCATAAATTTATCATGGTCGCACTTCAATATTGTCAACAAATTTTAAATCGGTACAAACACATATTTGTAACCTAAAGTATTGAATAAAAAAAAAAAAAACAACCAGGCTCAAGTAGCTTAGTCGAGCCATGGCTCGACTATGGCTTATGAACAGTAACATGCAAACTGCCTCTTTTATTATAGGTTGGAGTAGGAGATATATCCATGAACCAAAATAGTTGATACTAATTTGAATCTGAAGAGCAAGTGTATGTGCATGACAATTCTTGCCAACAACTGTCGACACACAACAGCCTCCACCACTGTGAGCTTACCACCTTCATCATCACCATAAAATGTAGAACATTCCTCAAACCTGTCAGCCACGGATTGTATATTTGTATCTTCTTTTTGGTTTTTTGAAAATGTCCTCCAATAACTCCATACCTACAAAAAAGACTTTCGGACTCTTATTACTCCCACTCCACCCCCCTAAAAAAAGAACGAAAAAGAAAATGGATAATCCTATTCTCCACATCTGCATTTTGAAACAACCAACTGAAACTTGAAAGTATTGTAGCGTTCTCATGGTTTAAGAAGGTTACCCATCTTATGGGTTCTGCTCAAAGATTTGCACCATCCCTGATTGTTGGATAAGCGCAAAATAATAGAGAAGTGAAATAGAGAAATCAACACAAGGAGCGAAGCGGAGATTTTTATTCAGTATGATCCAGTAAACTCGTGTTCCGCTCTATATGAGCCACATATACAACACTAATGTTCTTGGCCGCCCAGGATATTACCTAGAAAGTTTCGATATATTACATCTGAATAAGAACTGATAAATAATTGATTTATTTCTTGATTACTTAGAAACATAGACGGTGATGTTTGTAAATACCACAGAGAGGGAGGGAAGGAGGCTTTTACTTTTACATTTGAAGTGGATTACAGGTACTGGTGTTGAGTTAGGGGTGGGGAAAGTTTGCGATTTGTCACCATCGGGATGGGAGATGGTTGGCGGGAAAAGGAGCCGAATTTCATGCAGTGCCAGATAGTTCTGAGACCGTAACCCTAATTTAAATAATTATTTTCCCATGTATCTGGAGACATTCAAGTCATTTTTGTTTGAAAGCATGCACATACTTTCTAATGCCCGTTAATTGGCAAGAAAAATTTAATTAGCTTAGAAATCTGCTGTTGGGCTCATCAAGTATGTCTCAGTAACATTATTGAATTTGAATGCCAGAAACTTTATTGATATTCATTTATGTTGGACAATTCGTGTAAAATCTCAAATGCTTTTGCGAACTATATTCGTGTTGGTGCTATGACTTATTTCTAAATACTTGTTTCTGCAGTTGAATCGAAGAAAATACTTGTATACTGGCACAAGAGTTCAGGTAAGAATTCTGTAATTACAATTTCGTTGGTTTGTTGTTGAGTAGGGAATCAATACATTACACTCATCTCGATTCAAGATCATATTTGTATGTGAATATTATAATCGCGCGTCGGATCCTTAACCATTGTAAAACCATGTTTCCCCATTTTCTTTCCTGAGGTCGCTTGTATTATAGTAGAAATTGGGATTTTCTTGTTGTAAGTGAATGAGTTGCACTATTGATTTAACAATTTTCCTATGACTGAGTTCATAGCCACACAGTAATAAAGAGAGATAATTGCAGACGTCACATCCCTGGAGATAAATCAAAACATACCTTCCATCCAAGTTTGTGCAGCAATGTTAAAATCGCCATATGCCAACATATCGAATAAAAGATATCAAAGACAATAACACGCGATTAAATTAAGATAGCAACACGGACCACATTGCCCAGAAATTTTGTAAAAGAGCATCAGTTGTTGGGTAGAAAGACGGAATTAAACAAGTGTTTATCCCTGAAGAAAATGATTTACTGAAAATGCTTTGCATCCATGTTAAATAAGTACCCATGAAGAGTATAGGAGACTGATTGGCTACTTCATGTTTCCAACTTTTGGAAAATTCTAAGCTCATAGTTCAACCAAAAGAAGTGCAAGAAATCTCAACTCGAAGTCAAGCATGAATGACCAATGGTTTTTCTATAATATCTGCATACAAGCACATAAAGATATTTCAGAACCATTTTTTCTCAATTTCTCCTTTTTGTTTTCCCAAACAATGTACAAGAGAAATTTCAAATGTAACTTCGAACATATACTCTGAATTCAATCGATTCATCAGATGTAGATGTAATCATGTAAATAAATGATGCATGTCTGGAGGTACCTCATTGGTTTGTACTTTAATAATTTCATCTGTTCCTTTAGAAATTATTTTGCTCCACAAAAAACACAATTTTATTTTTTATTTTTTGCAAAGGTAACACATAATGTTCAGTAGGAATATTCTGTAAAATATTTGTTGTCACGCTTGTACTATTCTCTAACATATGATTTCTTGCGAGGCTGTAAAACCTGAAGGGGAAAAAAAACCTAAAAGCCTTTAATTTATATCTCACCTGTTATACGAATATCACAGTCACTCTCAAAAGACGCATCAAATACACCATCACACTTATTCATACATTTCATCACCTAAAAATAATCCAGAATAACTAAAAGAAGAAGAAATAAATTAATTAGCATAACTAAGAGTATAAAATAAAATGACAGCTAATCTATTCCAAAAATGTAACAGATGTACTAAAATCCAATCCAACAACTGCATGAGAGTGAAAAGACAGTAAACCTTAACAATATGAACCTGTGTTCATATCCAACAAGAAAAACACAATATTCAAGTTCAGCTTAAAGTTTAGTTAATATGTATAGACTGTTGGAGAAGCTCACTTCCTGCAGAATGTTATCAATGCATTGCCAAATATGCCACCGTGATATTGCTCCAGCCTTTGAAGGGCGTGCTTTTGATCAGTTCCCACAGAATCATAGAGAAGCTCTAGACATCAACCTTGTAATCATAATGTTCCTTAATTTACTCCCAGTTGGAGAGTTTCTATGCTGAATAAATCAGGAACCATCCAGTGCATCCAATTCGGCCTTGGTAGATACTATTGGCTAGGATCAATTTAGTTTTCGAACTCAATTTGATTTCTACATCACTATATTGAGTTTGAGGGACGTTAATCGTAATATTATTATCTTTGGCATTTTATCAATTGTATGGAGATTGTTGCACAATAGTTCCTTTTATATTATTTGTAACCTAATAAATAGGGTCTTCTATTAAAATGTAATAGAGTTGACGAACTGATGAGAACAATGGTGCCGCCCTAAACTAAAGGGAATTTACGGCTCTCAGTTTCATACTTTTCTTTTCATTTTCTTTTTTTCTAACACTATTTGTGTGTGATTATTTTTTAAAATCAATGCATGGAAAAATTGGGATTTATTAAATAGTGTTGTATGTTTATTGAAATCATCGAAAATTTCAACTTAAAAGCTGATACACGTGATCTGCACATGATTTTGTTGAACTAGACATAGTATAAATAGGATGTTACTTATCTAATTCACTACTAGAAAAGATCGGATTTATTGTCTGTTCATCAAAATCATCGAAAAATATCTTCTTACAAGATGATGCACGTGCTTAATTTGCATGTGAGTTCATTGTACTAAATATAATAAAAATTGGATGTTGCAAAGATTTAATTAACTTAATTCACATTCTCAAAATAATTTTCCCTCGAATTTTGTAACTCATCTGTCCTATTCAATTTATACATAATGACAGTTTTTGTCCAAAAATTTTGTTAGCGTGCTTTAAAATGAGGGACAAAAGTATTTGTCACCATTCTATATCTTTTTTAATTATTTTAAAATACGAGGGGAGAATAACTCTTTTTACCCCTTCTTAACGGAATTTTTGAATGGAAACCATCACTAAGAATATGCTAATTAATGGAATATTGAAAATAAGAATGATATTAAAATTTTTTGATATAAGTGTGAAAATAAGTAAAGGTTATGGACGTCCTGACATGAAATCAAAATGTGGTGCATTTATATAAAAAAATGTGGTGTCAATTTTTTTTCCTTTATAATCGACGACTAAAATACCCATTGTATTGAAGACTAGCAAAATCTTATCTTTTATTTTCTTCTTTAAAATCTGAGCAGGAAATTGAAACTGGAAATGAGAGCTCTACAAAACCTTCCATTATCTATGTTGATTGAAATCATTGACAAATAGTGTGGTCTGTTTATTGAAATCATCAAGAAATTTCTACTTAAAAGCTTATGCACGCAATTAGCACGTGGTTTACTTTAGAATTTACCACCACAAAAACTTGGATATATTGATGGGGATGAGCGATGCAGGTCATGGATGAATGGTGTCAGTCACAGATGGACAAGGTGGTGTTAGGCCGCAACAGGGTGGTTCACCCTATATGGGCCATGGTCACTAGGTGAGTGAAAGGCTATGCTTCTTGCTGATCTTGTTCTGTGGGGTTCTGTGTCAAGATTCTTCATAAATGCATCAAAACTTTTAGATTCGGACTCAGATGATTCTTCTGAAGTTCTGGCAAATGCAAATGAAGTCTTTCCCTGTAGCAAAACGTTAAACGTTATTGTTTACCTAAAGACCAGAATCTCAAATATGTATTTCCTTTTTATTTAACTACTTCTGTTGCCAAATATTTTCTAAAATTATGTTTTATTTCAGTTCCAACATCTCTTGAAATGGATTGAGAACCATGATGATACTACATAGGTCTCTTCAGGATTTTAAGGGTGTTAAATCAACTATCATCAAAACCATCGACATATTTATTCACAGAAGTTTGTGCATGTGTTCCACACGTGGCATATTATAAATTGCACGGTGGTCCGAAGACTCGTTGATTCAATTGAATACAGAGTATTAGTCCATCAAATGTTCATCGGTTCACCACAAATACTAGAAAATCAGATTGAGATACTCTCAATTTTCAATAATAAACGGCTAAGTAACAATGAAGCCTAATTCTTTGTTTCAAAGGAAAATAAGAAACCATAGCTGAGTATTCAAAATAAAGACAAACTCTAGGACACTAGTCTAAATTATATCTCCTAATAAACAAAACAAAGAAATACGAATACAAAAATCAATTCCCGCGTCAATAATGAAAGATTCAATTTGACAACTTAAACGATTGAATTTGGCCAAGAAAACTGGTGGACTCTTAAGGCCTTAGAAGAGTTCAACTTAGTGGCTAGTTTGTGCCCCCCAAAAGTGATTATTCATCCAACTTCGCACGATTGACTGTCAACAAATCTAGGCCCCATTCGGTAGGGATTAAAATTGAAAATATAGTCGTTATTGGGTTTCACTCGTCTAACAAAAGTCAACATTAACGGCTAATTTTTCAATTTTAATCTCTACCGAACGGGCCCCTAATTGCATCATTGTCTATGGCGCGAAAAAATTCCCAAATTCTGAAAAAGATCTTGCCCCCACAATAATCTCTACTGCCTCTAATTCATCAATTTATGTAACCATAGTTGCCAGTTGCTGAATAGTGCACTCAATGGTTAAACTGTCCACAATTGTAATACTAGATACCCATATTGGTGATATAGGTGAACCAATACACAGGGCTCATGGATGATTTGTATCTATAATTGTTAAATATTTATTGTAACTTTAACATTGTATAAAATCAATCAGAAGTTACTCGATTAACACCATTCCAGGTTGAGCTACACCAATGTGCGAGTCCTGTTGCGCTAATTCTCAGTTACATTTGAAAAACCAAATTTATCATCTGATTCAAATCAAGCATGGTATTTGAACAAGTTTGGATTATCTTTGTCAGCCTCAACATAGTCCTGATTGATTATATCTTGAATCCTTTTCGTGATTGATTTAACATCAGGCTTTGAACATGAGCCCCAATTGATCAACACATCCATAACCAACTGCTGATAGCCCAAGACTTTCCTACTTCTCATGATTCGCACAATATAGGTATCAATGGCATACCGTCTGTCACATCTTCAGTGACCTTCTTCTTCTTCTCATATACAGGAGGAAGAGGGATTATTCAATGAATTAAATAAAACTTAACACCACCACTTTCTACTAAAATTCTCATTAATTAGTTTACTTGGTTAATTTCTGGTCNAATTAGTTTACTTGGTTAATTTCTGGTCAGTTCACTACTAGAAAAAATTGGATTTATTGCCAAATAGTGTGGTGTGTTTATGGAAGGAAAACATTGAGAAATTTTGTTCTTAAAAGATGATGCATGCGCTCTACAGGTTAATTCATTATATTGCAAAGATTTAATTAACTTACAACAAAATGTTACAACACTCAATGATAAAATGTGTGAGGTAACAACTTGAATCCCTTTACAATTGTAAAGAAGAAAAATGACATTTTATTAAGCTTCGGAAGGAGACTGTTTCTCTCTAAGTCCGTCACGTGCTATCACTCTTTTATTTGAAAGCTCTGCACTAAAGGTAAGTTGTAATGTAGAATTCTGGCCGATATATACTGGATTTTCTGCCCAAAAAGACTGTAGAGAGCAACAATTTCTGCAGGATTAAAGTTATCAATGCCTTTGGTTCATTGTGGCCCATGATACTGCTCCTGCCTTTGAAGAGTGAGCTGTTGGTGAGCAGTTCCCACAGAACTATAGAGGAACTCTAGACATCAACCTTGTGATCGTAATGCTTCTTCGGAACAACCCAGGATCCATCCATCGGTATGTCCCAGCCTCTGTTGTCATTTCCTTTTCTTTCTCCTCAATATCTAAAACTAATCCAGCTAGATTAATTTTCTTTTTATCTTCTGTGAGAAGTAGATTGTGGGGCTTCAAATATCAGTGGATGATTCTTTCTACGATGCTGATACTCCATTGCTTGGGAAATTGCCAATTAAAACTTCATGGAAAGCCTTAGTTATGGGAAATTTGGACGAGTACTCCACGAGAACTTTTGGAGCGTCCCACCTCTCTTGAATTACATGATTATCATCATTTCTCGTTCCATAGTGCCTTCTATAGCCTTGTATTATAAGTTTTATATACGCATATATCATTGTTGTTGTTCAATAAATAATCAAGAAAATATAGGAACATATGTGTTACTCATTTTTCTAACAGTTTTATAGGATTCACTTGTCTAAAAATCAAATGTGAAAAAATTGCGAAATAGATCCACCACTTATTTGAAGCTACTCACCACATTTATGAAATAGTTGTAATACGTAATATTTTTATTCAACATTTTTTGCTACGCGTATATCTCTTGTTATACAATTAATAAAGAAAATTCACATACATGTGTTACTCATGACTTACCTAACAATCAAATAAAATAATATAACTTTTCCTCCTTCCATTAACTCCATTTAAATAATAATATTTTTATTATGAAAAAAAAGAATGGACAATAAATATCAAAACCTAATTGTTTGTGTTCTTGTGTGAGACGAAAAGGGATTGAGGGTGGGGAAAAACTGGGATTTATTGAAGTAGTGTGGTATGTTTATCGAAATAATTGAAAATGTTCTTCTTAAGATCTGATGCTTGTGATGTGCATGTGATTTTGTTATAGTTGAAGTTACTTTTAGAGTTCACTACGAGAAAAAGTTGAATTATTGATGAATTGTATGATATATTTATAGAAATCATCGACAAAATTCTTTCTAAAAGTTGATGCACGCGACTCACACTTGTTGAACTAAGCATAATAAAAATTGGACGTTGCAAAGTAAAATTGTGCATCTTGTCTTAAGAGGTAGGGCACCTAACGCAGTAACGCTCATCCAGAAACATAACAAAGGTACTTGAGCTTTGACAAACACTCAAGAGCCCATCCCTCTGCTGCAGTTTTAGCAGCAAATACACCTAACTCGGATACTGAAACCAAAATGAGCTGAGTGCCTGAATCTCAGCCTCCTGTTTCGACTTCACCATAAAAGACAACTCCTCAACGAACCCCTGATTCTTCAAAAAAATTCCTGTAGCAAGTTCCTCAAAGTGTTAATATCCTTCTCGGTCATTGGTAATCGACATTGCATGGGAATCTTATATCTATCTGGATCACTAGGCCCGATCTTCAGCCAATTTTTGACCGGAGTCATCAAACTTGAACTGTTATAGGACATATTCTTCAACCCGCAGCCATACACTGACAAAATATTTAAGTCCACTGGAGCAAACACCAGAAATTTGAACTCCGACTTCATTTTCGTCGGAAACAACTGTGATACCACATCCGGCAGCCCTTTTGAGTCATGTGAATGGGAACCATTGTAAAACCTCTCTTCTGCCAACCTCATATAAGCCGCATCCTTCTCCACATAATTATGATTATGTCTTTTTAAAACAGAGAATAAAGTTTTTTGGATATAATAATTACTCTCTAAATTCTTCATGTGCCGTGCATATTTTTTTTTTATTCAAAAACATTGCGCTTAAGATAAATTAAAATGTGATTCCACTAGGCAACCAAACCTTTTAACACCCTACTTTTGTTTAACGTTTTTACTCTCAGGGTGTGTTTGATTGGAAAGTTTTCCATGGAAAATAGCCTTTTTTTTCATCTAAATTCCAACTTTTTGAGTGTTTGATTGCCATTTTTTTCCATGAAAATTATTTTCTAACGCTGAGAAAATATGTCTAGTTTTCCTTTTTTCGAGAAAAACACGGAAAACATTTTCTTTTCTAGGAGACACTTTTCATTCCAATAACACACCCTTAATTGTAATATATTTCTCTCTTGTTTTCCTCATGCATTCCACGATTTTATAAATAAGTTAATAAAACATTTAACGTTTTGAAGATTTATTTCTTTATATAATTTTTTTTCTTGTATGGAACCTGACTGATTGATTCAACTTGAGTGTGCTTCTACTTGCTAATTATTTTTTATTGCTATATTTTATTCGAGGCTTTAAATATAGAGTGCGAAGTTCACTGTAGTCTTAAACATTTCGCTTAAGTGAAACAATTATGCCTTTTTCATTTATTCTATTCTTCCTTTAGATCAGTTTTATAGCTTTCTGTACAATGCATGGCTCACAACAAAATTGATTTATACGTTCTTGACTGAGAATAATATTTACTAGCTACATAGACAGCCAGCAAAACATTGCAGGATTCTGAAAAACAGACTCCTTGGCTTTTTCTTCGTTCTTCAGACCTGGCCATCAAGAAATCTGTGGCTGGAGAATCTTCAGTCTCTTCTTTGTTTCTCGGAGATTCTACCTCCAAAAAACTTAGTGAAGTTAATGATGTGTTGTTCACATGTAGGAGGTTGTGGGGGGAAGTTTTATAGCAAAATGGTGATTTGCAGGAATTCTGGTCAATCTGCTGGGTATTCTGCCCAACAAGACTGCAGGAGAGGCTCACTTTCTGCAGGAATATTATCAATGTAGGTCCTGCATATGCCACAATGATATTGATCCTGCCTTTGAAGGGTGCTGTTGGTGAGTAGTTCCCACTGAATCGTTGAGCAACTCTAGACATCAACCTCGTGATCGTAATGCTTCTTTATTCCCAATTGAAGAGTTTCTATGCTGAACAACTCAGGAGCCATCAAAATTCAATACTAGAAAAAAAAATTGGGATTTATTAAAGAATAATGTGGTATGTTCATTGAAATCATTGAAAATTTTCAACTTAAAAGCTCAGCATTTGATCTGCACATTTTTGTTTTACTAGACATAATATAAATAGGATGTTACTTATCCAATTCAGTACTAGAAAAGGCTGGATATATTTATGTCACAAACCTTTTTGCATGGCATTAGTGTTTTTAACATTTCATTATTTAGTACATCTTATACATAATACAGTTTTTGTCCAAAAATCCTATTAGCGTACTTTAAAATAGGACAAAAATACTTGTCGTAATTCTATAATTGTTTGTGTTTTTTATTAGGGGCTAATTAGTCTTTTTATGTCCTCTTAATGGAATTTTTGGATAGAAACCACCACGATGATCAAAATATTCAAATTAATGGAACGCTGAAAAATAAGAATGATGCGAATAAAGGTTATCGACCTTTCATGTAATGATAATAAGGCGTCAATTTGTTTCCTTTATAATCATGATCTATGACTAAAATGTACCCATTGTATTGTCGAAAAAACTTCTTTAAAATTCGAGCTGGAATTTGAAACTGGAAATGAGAACTCCACAAAACCTTCCGTTATATATGTTGATTGAAATCATTGACAAATAGTGTGGTCTGTTTATGGAAATCATGGACAAATTTGTACTTAAAAAGCTTATGCACGCAATTTGCACCCGATTTACTTTAGAATTTACCACAACAAAAACTTTGATACATTGATGGGGATGAGCCTTGCAGTTATAGACGAATGGTGAAGGAGGGTACGGAGGTCAGACTGGGATGCTGCAGGGAGGGTATGGGGGTCAGCCACAGATGGGACAAGGTGGTGTTAGGCCACAACAGGATGGTTCAACCTATGTGGGTCCTGGTCACTATGTGAGTAAAAAAGACTATGCTTCTTGCGGATCTTGTTCTGTGGTCGTAAATGCATCAAAACGTTCAGATTGAGACTCTGGTTATTCTTCTGAAGTTCCAACACTCATGCAAATGAAGTCTTTCCCTATAGCAAAACGTTTTTGTTCACCTAAATACCTAAATCTCATATATGTGTTACCTTTTATTTAACTACTTCTGTTGCCGAATATTTTCTTGAGTTATGTAGCATTTCAGTTCCAATAACATCCCTTAAAAAGGATTGAGAACCATGGATGAAACCTGTACATGCCTCTTCAGGATTTTAAGGGTGTTAAATCAACTATTGTCAAAACCATTAATTTTTAAAATATAATAAGAAGCCTTAGCTTAGTACTCTATGCAAAGATAAACTCTAAAAATCAATTCCCGCTACAATAAATAAAGATCCAATTTGAGAGCTTAAACAATGGATTTTGGCCGCAAAACCGATGGGCTCTAGTTCACTACACCAAAAATTGCCTTTTGCAACAGTCAAAAAAGGTTGCCATAGACCTTTTGCAACGTTCAGACGTACGTTGCAGGCTTCGATATTGCCGTAGGGTAGAAGAAATTTTATATGTCATAGTGCTTGGTCTTAAGGACTGGTTTTTCTACTTGCCCTTGCTTTTCTCCCTTCTTTTAATTTACTATTTTGCACCTATATTTATATATAGAAGAATAATATTATGCACTGACCAATTCTTTGCTTCTCCCTAACAGAGGGATACAGATGACCTTACTCCTCAAAACAGTGAACTCGAATTGCAGTTGCAAACGTTGGAACTACAAGTGCACTTAATAGATGGTAAGAGTCCACCCTTAGCTACCTTTGCGTGAAGGTTTTGGTCCCATTCTTTCTTAACATCTTTACCACTTTTGGGCCTCGCAAAAAAATAAAGAAAATAAGAAAAGAAAAAATGAAAGAACTAGGCTGTTTCAATTTTCGCACGTTGAATATAAAGAACTCATTTGAGCTTTTAATTTATTTTTCCTAAAGTGGATAAGCCTATGCGTGTTGGTGAAACCTACTGCAGCTTTCTAACTGTGCTGCAAGTAAAAACCATGTGTTTTCGAATATCATGTGGTTAAACTATGAACGTGCAGACATGATTTTATACTGGGCTGACTTAATAAATTGTATTTAGATTATTTACTGGAGCATCATCTTTCTCGAAGAGATATTGAAATCATTCAATAGGTGAACGGTTTATAGTTCGCTGCATTCAATGCAACAGAATTCAGTTCTTAGCTTTTCCCCGGAACTTTTGTGGTTTTTTGTTCGGTAGACTCGAGAAAGTGCTAAATGATATTTTGTACTCTTTCTTTATTTTTGTTTTCCCCTAAAAAGATGACACAGAATGAAGCACTACAGGAAGAGATCCGGCCTATTAGAATGCAGATAGATCAAACAATTGCAAATATTGGACCTATAATAAATTTTCCTGCATCTTATGGAGGCAACCAGGAAGATTATCCTACCAACAATGCTATGAATATAGCTGCTCAACAATTTCAACAGCTCCAGATACAATCTCAGAATCAGGAGTAACGATCTTCCATGCAGCCACAGGCTCAAGCCGGAGACATGAATCCAAGTTCTGTGCCATCTCCCATCCAAGAACACGATGCTTCTTAAGGCACATCATCAGAGGATTAGAATCTTGAACCTGTAGATGCATTGGCTGTCGGATGGTTATTATAAGGGCCAGAATCTTGCTGGTTGTAGTTTAGCTTGGTTTTTGCTTTTGATTAGTATGTTTATGTACATCAAACATAACATGGCTCTGTGTTCATTCTGTTGAATTTTAGTTTTATTATATATCCAAATATTGTCCTCTTGAGGATCGTTTTTCCTTGTATGAAAAACCATTTACAATTTTCTTTACATACTTGGATAATAGTGTGCTAGGTTTATGGAAAACATTGACAAATTTCTTCTTAAAAGATGATGTG
>CAIGRS010248062.1:0-43636 GCA_903798395.1 Fraxinus floribunda
TAAAAAGTGATGTCTAATCTCAATATGCGTTCAAGAATGCATAATGGGATTTTTTTTTTTACCAAGTTTAAGGCACTAGTATTATCACAAGTGGTAGGCATATGATCAAATAATAAGTGATAGTCACTAAGAGTTTGTTTCATCCATAGAGCTTGTGCACAACAACTAGAGATCAAGATATATTCGGCTTCGGCGGTAGACAATGCAATAGAAAACTACAAAGCCTAGAAAGTGACACATTCCGCTAGTGTTTTTACTATCAATTGGGCAAACAAACCAATCGGCATTCAAATAATTAAGTAAGTCAATGTGAGTTCCCTTAGAATACCAAAGACCTAGTGTTCTAGTGCCACTAAGATATCTAAAAATTATTTTTACAGCACTAAGGTGTGATTCTTTAGGATTAGAATGAAATCTAGCACATAAACACACATTAAACATATATCAAATCAACTTGAATTTGAGTAAAGAAGTGATCTAATCATACCTCGATATTTAGTTACATCAACTGAAGTACCTTAATCATCTTTATCCAATTTTATAGATGTACTCATTGGAGTGTTCATTGGCTTCAAGTCTTCCATTTCAAATCTTTTGAGCATGTCTAATATATACTTATTTTGACTAATGAATATCCCATTACTAGTTTACTTAATTTGAAGTCCAAGGAAGAATCTAAGTTTTTCCATCATGCTCATTTCAAACTCTTTGCTCATACATTTATAAAAAATTTCACCAAGAGAAATACCAGTAGCACAAAAGATAATATCAACATAGATTTGAAAAATAATCACATCATTCTTTTTAGTTTTGTGGAAAAATGTTTGAAAGTAGAAATTTACTAAGCTTTTCATACCAAGCTCTAGGAGCTGGCTTTAAAGAGTATTTCTAATTTTAAAAACATAATACGAATATTTATAATCTTTAAAACTGGGGGTTACTCTACAAAGACTTCTTCTTGAAAGAAGTTATTTAGAAATACGCTTTTAACATCCATTTAATAAAGAGTAGAATTTTTTGGCAGCAAATGCAAAAAGTTTGCGAATAGATTGTAATCTAGCAACCAGTGAAAAAGTTTACTCAAAATCGATGTCTTCTTCTTGATTGTAACATTGGGTCACTAATCTGGTTTTGTTACGCAAAATTATGTCGTTTTCATCTCGTTTATTTCTAAGAACTCATTTTTGTACCGATAATGTTTGATCATTTGTTCTAGCGACTAAATCTCAAACATGATTTCTTTCACATTGATTTAGTTCTTCTTGTATAACTAAAATTCAAAATTCATCAAACTCAACTTCTTTGAAATTATTTTGTTCAAGTTGCAAAATGAAACACAATTATTAAGATGATTTTTAGTAGAAACTCTAGTAAATACTTTTTAGTAGGGTCATTTGGTTCTTTGAAAGGTTCTATTTCACTTTGTTGAACGTTTACTTTTTTCTTGTTTTCATATTTTGGATATTCCTTGTTTTGATCTTGAATATTCAGTTTTTCGAAAGAAATTTCCAATATTACATCATTAACAATTCCTTTATCGCAATCAAAAGGATTAGTTTTATTAAAAGTAACATGTATACTCTTCAACGACTAGAGTTCTTTCGTTAAAAACTTTATAAACTTTTCTAGTCGATGAATATCCCAGAATGATTCCAATATTGGATTTTGAATCAAATTTTATCAAATTTTCTTTTGTGTTCGAAATAAAACATTTGCAACCAAATACTTTGAAATAATCGATAATTGGAATTCTATTTTTCCGAAATTCACTAACTAAAACTCTATTAATAATGTAGCAAGCAGTGCTAACTGCTTCGGACCAAAAGTATTTTGGCAAGCTATTTTTATTAAGCATGGTCCTTGTCATTTCTTGCAATGTACGATTCTTTCTTTCTACTACACCATTTTTGTTGAGTAGTTCTAGGAGCTTAGAAATTACGTTCATATCCATTTTCATTACAAAAATTATCAAAAATGATATTATCAAATTCTCCACCGTGATCACTTATAATAATTGTAATAAAGTATCTTTTTTCATTTTAAACATTTTTACAAAAAAAAAAATATATATTTAAATGTATTCAAAGCTTCATCCTTTAAATTTAAAAATAGGACCCCAAGTAAATCGAGAAAAGTAGTCGACAATGACGAATGCATAATATTTACTACCAAGTTAGCGGTTCTAAAAGGTCCATGTGGACAAGTTGTAGATGATTTGTAGTTGAAGAATATTGTTTAAGTTTGAAAGAAGCTTTCACTTGTTTTTCAAATTGACATGTATCACAAATTTTGTCTTTTTCGAACTTCAAATTAAGCAATCCTGTAACAAAGAGATTTTTTAAATTTTTGATAGAAGGTCCATGCTAACCTGACATATTCTTCTATGTCATAGCCAAGTATCAATTTTGAAACTAGATAAGCATTTTTCATCACTTTCAAATTCAATGTTTATGATATAGATATCTTTACTTTGACTTCCTATAAAAATAACCTCTTTAGATGTAGCAATTTTAATAAGACACTTAGAATAATTGAATTTAATATTGTAACATTTATCACATAATTGACTAATACTTAGTAAGTTATGTTTGAGGTTATCAACTAATAAAAAATTTTCAATAGAAGAAGATGAGCTATTACCAATGTTTCCAATGCCAATAATTTTTTCTTTTGCATTATCTCCAAAAGTGACATGACATCCATCATTCTTTTTGAAATTCGACAATAAAGATGAATCTCCGATCATGTGTTTTGAGTAACCACAATCTAAGAACCATTTGCTCCTTATTTTTTGGGTATCTACTAGAATAATTCAATTTATTTTTTTTGGTGCCCGTGCAAATTTGGGTCATTGGTAGTTAGTTTTAGTGGACTCCTTAATCCACTTGTTTTTGCTTTAAAAGTGTAGCCTCTAAATACACACACACACACACAAAACATGTCCACTTTCGTTACAAAAGCTACATGTAATGATTGAAATAGAGGAATTTGAAGTTTTTACAAATAAATGTCTAAGAGATTTTTGTTTCAAGAAAGGTTCATATCCTATTCCTCCTTTGTCAAAAACACATTTTTGTTCACCAAGTATTAAACCAAAGTTTTTCTTACCTTGAGTGAACTTATAAATAATTTGAGTTAAATGTACAACTTTCTCTTTCAAAGAGGGATTTTCTTTGATTAAGAAATTGTAGTCAATCTTTTCTTTTTCAAAATCCTTTAAAGTTTCTAAAATTCTCTTTACTTTATTTTACAATAAAGAATGCTTCTTTTTTAGAATTGAGTGACTTAAGGCAAGTTTTTCAAATTTCTCAAAATCTCATTATAAGATGTAGAAAAATCATCATATGAACATTTTTCAATATAACTTATCTCGTCGTCGATTGCCATGAAACACTTGTTAGAAACCTCCTCTTGATTTTCATTTTCATCATGATCTTTATCATCACTCTCATCCCACATCACTTGCAGTGCCTTATTTTTTATAAATATTTTCTTATTTGAACATTCGGTTCTCTTGTGATCGGATTTGTCACAATTATAGTAAATAATCTTTTTGTTTTTCTCTTCGCCCTTTTCCTCTTTCTTTTGAAATCGTTGATTGTTGCAAAAACTTCTCCATCTCTTGACGAGAAGAATAAGATTGTCAGCTCTTCATCACTCATGTTTTCGCTTTTAGTGTCATTATTAATTGTCGATTTTAAGGCAATTTGGCGCTTAGGAGGTTAATTTGTTTCTTCCTTGTTTTTCCTTGTTTTTTCCTTTGTCTCGACATTATTGAGCATATAGCTCTTCTAAAAGATATGCTGACATCTTTAGTATGTTCTATCAACATCCTTAGTGAGCTCCAATCTTTAGAGAGAGACCTAAGTATTTTACTCATAAGTTCATCGATAGTAAATTTTCGATCAAGACCTTTGAGGCCATTAACAATATCGGTGAAGCGAGAATATATCACTTAAATGTTATTAAAAGTGTTGCGATGAATGTAAAGTAAAATAGATGAGCAATCGGACATCCGTATTCTGAACCAGACAATCAAGGTAGCCGTTGTGTTTTAGAACTCAGAACAGTAAAAAAAGTGGCCATTGGACAAACTGGACGTCTGCATCAATAGATTTTCTTCCGATTTTTTCCTTCTTGGATTTTTGAAAAATATAGGCTTTTAAAGGGCCTTTTTCACTTTATTTTTAAAAGTGACATTGTAATAAGTTTAAATAAAAAAATTTTGAAATACTTACCTTTTTTAAGAATTTTTTTATGCGAGTGTTTTTATGAAATAATCTTTCGTATATAAAAATTTATTCGTTGATATTTTAATTATTCATTGCTAAAGATTGAAACATTGTACATTTACATGAATACAAACATCTAATCACATGAATACTATTGAAGTTATTTGTCTCGAATGATTTGTCTTGAATGCTTAACTTCCATCTCGATTTTTATTGAACGTTCAATGTAAGTCTTTTGACAGTGACCTTCAGTCTTCAATCGATCAACTTTACAACAACAGCTTTGAAGACTTAAATTCAAATGTTAGAAATAAAATTAACTAGTTTGTTATGATCAAAACATTAAGTATGAAGTCAAAATGTACAATCTAATTACTAATTTCTTTGGAATATGAGATTTTAATTATTTTTTTACGTGCTTTTAAAATAGCCCTAAGTAGGGTATTTAAGGATCCAAAGTCTGATAATATTGAGTTCAAGAAATTTGATGACGTTTCACGTCAAACAAAAATAATTTATATCTATACTAGGGGTGAGTAGGGTATTTAAGGATCCAAAGTCTAATAATATTTAGTTCAAGAAATTTGATGACGTTTCACGTCAAACAAAAATAATTTATATCTATACTAGGGGTGACAATAGGTAGTGACAACCAGACTTGACCGTAAAAATTGAGGCTCAATTCGCCATGTCGAGTGGGTTGGCCATGGTCCGTTGGTCAATGAATCGGGCCACTAAAGCGTGCATAGGACCAACTCGTAAACCCATTAGAATTATAACATTAATTTCAGAGAAATAACACAAAACAGTGTTCATTCCCGATGGACGACCTTATAGGCCAGCAATTAACCCCCACGTACAGGTGGGGGTTTCACAGGGGCCTGCCAGGCCTCTCACAGCCTGGCGGGCCCCACATGTTTTAAAAAAGGAAAAAAAACCCACCCCCTCCCCCCTATGTGTCTTGCCTGTAAACCCACCCACCCCTCCCCTTCCCTGTACTTGTAGCATAGTTTATAGGCCAGACCCTTAAGCCAATGGGTCCAAGGCCACGAGCCTTGCCCATCATTTGGAAGCTGATAGGATGCCAAGCTAGGTCGGATCAGATCACCCCATGGACCGAAGCGGGAACAAAACAATCTTTTTCATTTATTTTATTTATTTTTTCGTGTTTAGGCGCACCTAACACGCGCTTTTTTTACGTTTTTACTCTTTTTAACACCTTTTATGTCTTTCAACACTTTTTTCCTTTAATTATTACATAATTTATAAATTGATTTGAGATTTTAAAATAATATTAAAATGAGAATGCATTTTTTAAGGCTTCGCCTAGGTCGAAGTTTGACTTCTGCGCTTTTCCACGCTTTATCATTTTTAGAACACTATTTTTATGTCATTGAATATCATGTCTATTTTTTCGATTAAATGTGTATTTAACATTAATAAAGGGGATCTCGCATCGACCTGGGGCAAAAGAAAATCTAAAGGAGGCCTACTTAAATGATTATATAGTAACATAAGCTTGCCAACTCAATTAATTAATTATAATTTAGTGATGTTATTTGTTTCCTTCATGAGTTGTTCATCAAACTTGGACCTCAAAACTTCCATTTAAATTTTAAATCAACAAATAGAAAACTCTAAACCTCGACATAAATTACTTGCACGATTGACAGGTAAATAGAGATGATGAAATGGAGTTTTTTTTTTTTTTTTTTCTTTCCGAATATAAGGGTTATATTTCATTAATTAATTGGTGGCAAATTGTCATGGGTCTAGGGTGCATGATAATGACACTTCAATTAAGAACCAATTTCAATTAACACCTTCACTAGTTTACACCTTAATTGGTAGGTCGGTTGGGTTTGTATTTGTGTGAAATTATTGACTAAAGAAAATTTGTTCACATTAAATTTATGACAACACGATTGGTAATTAATGATAAGAAATTGTATACATGTAAATTGTTTAATTAGTACAGAAATTTTCTCTTATAGTTATGTTTATCCTTGTATTTAATAAAGACAAATTCTGAATGTGTTCTCTCGACAAAATGCACTTTATAGTTACTAACAATTTTTATTTTATGCTATTCATAGTCAACAACAATAATTATCCTAAGTAACATCTTGTTATTCAGGACATTAATTTCTTGTAATTAATGTTGTCATTGACGATGAATAATAAGATATCCAAATGGACACGTTGAAATATGCACGAGAGTTAGATCGCAGCAATCTTTGCTGATAGAAAAAGCAGCAACTAAATCTGATTTCGAACGACCAAATCTGAGCTACTGTTTTTGCCCTTTCTAATTTGGTCTTCTTTCCTATATTTTATTTAAGGAAGTTATTGCGAGGCGTCCCTATCAATCAACTATTGAGAATTAACAATTTTATTTTACTTTAAATAGAGATATGCAATATTTAAAGAGATTTGTCTCAATTTATGATTACTCCTTTCGCCAATGAGCAATTCGCTGTGATGAAAAGAAATTTATAGAAGAAAATTGCACATCTATATTCTCTAACCTCTATTTCTCTCTTTCATGATGGTAATTAAGAAATCTAATGATAGTTCCCTATTTTTAAGACAAAATCAAAATTTACAAGGATTCAAATTTTCAAGACAAAATTTACAATGAATCAAATTTCTAAATTGCCGTTAAAGAAATTTGTTCGTGGACTCTAGCTGACACCCCTGGAGGAGGAGGGCTTCATACCCTCTTCTAAACCTCACGGCAACCTCACTACAAAGGTTGATACTGACTCCACGAAATTGCAATAATTAAGCTCCATAGTTTAACATCAACTTCTCGCCTAGACAACTTATAATGATACCAAGTGCGCAAGGATGACAAAATGTTCTGCTGTATCCTATTTTTGTTTTTAAAGTAGTCGAATTCCTTCGTTAGAGAATCGAGTGAGGATAGAGAACATGTCCATTCCATCTGATTTTCTATACTTTAAGTATTTAAATTGTCCTATTTTTGTTTTGAATAGAGTCGAGTTCTTTCATTAGAGAATCGAGTGAGGATAGAGAACATGTCCATTCCATCTAATTTTCTATACTTTTTAAGTATTTAAATTTAGATGTGTAGTTACAAAATGAATAATAAGGAAATAACAAGTGAAACGGTACCATTTTAATCTTCGTTGAGTTGCCACCCTTAAAAGCATGTTTGACTTTGCTTTAAAAATGGAGGGAATCAACTTCATTCAATCTATTTTTACATGATCCTACGTACTATTGAAAAAGTCACACTTATCAAATACTCTAAATTTATGGGTTCGAATTATCGTTTTCACGATTACTGTTCTATTTCTAACTCCTCAGTGATTGAAATTTAAAAAAAAAAAAAAAAAGTTTGTGATTGATTATCTAAATTATTCTAATTATACTAATGGTACCTAAATGCGCACAATTAATTGGAATTTGGGTTTTTAAAGTATGAACATGTATATCAGGGTCTATGGATCCATTTTAATTCGTTAATCAAAACTCATAACCATTGTAATGTTTGATCGAATTCTTCTAAAATATTCAATTTGTTCCTGTAGAGTTAACTAAGTCAATTTTATAACTCTATGTAAATCCAGATACACCTTAGTTAAACACTTTAAATCGCTAAGAATCCATTTAATGACCGCATTAACTAGAAAATTATCAATACATTTTTATACCAGTCCCCAAATTTTGCTATATGATTTAAACCTATAACTCACCACTTAACTCATTATAGATTCGTAAGATCATTGAATTATTGGCTAAGTAATTCGAAGCATTAAATCCATAAATAGAATCAACACATAATCATACATAGATTACATTGTCTGTCCTAATTAATGATTTAGCTACTCAATACTAAAAATGAAATAATAATAATAATAATAATAATAATAATTTGATTATTTCGATCCCCAATTCCTCAAAATTTTATAGTATTAATCCAGTTTCTTCCAAGATTGTCCAATCCAAGTTTTATCTACAATTAATATAATTTAACCTATATTATGTAGATAGTCGCTCAATATAGTAATAAATATAGAGAGAATCGAATCCTGAAAAAATATATATAATACACTCATCAACCCTCGGAAGAGGTCGAACGACCCTGATGAACTAGGCGAGGGGCTACAGGGATCTCTCATAGAAGATTTCCTATGGTTGATTGATGTGACCAATCTCTGTAGTAGCCACTCAATCAAATCAAATTGTCAAGTCTAGACATTAAATATTGTCCTAGGTCATATGGCTACAAACGGTTAGGAACATTAAATGCGATTGAACCTAGGATTGACGAATGGAACCTATGATAAGAAGTCTCAACCATTAAGATGAGACTACATGTCTCTCCATCCAATGGTCAATAATTCTCCTCTTTTAATATAAAAGCTAATACTTAGTGCCATTTGAAGCTAATGCAATTTTATAAGCTCAACTATAACTTTGCTATCTAATTATTCCCTCAACATACTACCAGATTCGAACCTTATTTTGTGGTCTATGTCTTTAGCACTTTCCCCATCCAAATACTTATTCATAAATAGACTGAATTGATCGTCGAAATGCTCGTGGCTGCCTCCCCCAAAATCGAAGAAGGCTTGTGCTCTAACGATTTGTCCAAGTGTACAAAAAAGGGCTACATAAACATGAGTGGAATCGAGATCGGTTGACCACCCCATCCATATGAGAATCGAGATCAACATGTACCTCTCCTCATATTAACTTTAAAGTTCCATCTTTTATATCTAAATTCAAATTTATATTTAAAAAAAACGAATTTGTTTCTCAATAAGAATGAAAAAATTTGTCAATACAAAAAAAAAAAAGAATTGATGCAAACCCACGTAGCAAGCAATCTCATAGCCTCCTTAACTCACTTCACTAGCGATCTAGTCATAGTTCCGCCCTCAACGATCAATGGATCATTGCCCAAACTTGCCCACATATCCTGAATCATATCATCACCTCTCTCTTCGAAAGGATTCGATCTCAAATCTGTACCTGCATCAAAGAGAGAAAGATCAGAGACGTTAAAAGTAGTCGAAACATTATACTCACCTGGAAGATCTAATTTGTAGGAATTGTTATTGATCTTTTTAAGGATTTGGAATGGACCATCGCCCTGGATACAACTTTAACTTTCTTTGTTCTGAGAAACGCTCTTTCCTTAAATGTGCTCAAACCCAATCTTCTAGTTCAAATGTAACGCGTTTTCGTCCCTTTTTTGCTTGAGAAGCATAATGCTCATTTTTCTTCTCAATTTGCAACCTTACCTTTTCATAGAGTAATTTCACCAAGTCGGCCTTCTTCTTTCCATCTAAGCTACCCATTTCATTCACAAGTAAAGGAATTAAATCCAAAAGTGTTAGTGGATTAAATATACAATCTCATAAGGTGAGTACGAAGTAGTAGAATACGTGGTCATATATATGCAAATTCTATAAATGGTAAACACTCATCCCAACTCTTTAAATTCTTATTAACTATAGTTCAAAACAATTGTATCATAGTCATATTAACGACCTCAGTTTGCCCATCCGTTTGTGGATGACAAGTAGTAGAAAAAAATAGCTTAGTTCCTAACTTGTTCCACAAAATCCTCCAAAACTGACTAAGGAATTTAACATTCATATCTGATACAATGCTTCTAGGGTTCCATGTAAGCGCATTACTTCTTTAAAGAACATATTAGCAATATTAAGAGCATTATCAGTTTTATGACATGGAATGAAATAAGCTATCTTACTAAGTATATCTACCACCACAAATATAGAATCTCTTCCTTTCTTAGTCCTAGGAAAACTCAACACAAAATCCATAGACACATCAACCCAAGGTTCATTAGGAATAGGTAATGGCATATATAAACTCTGAGGTAGAACCTTAGATTTAGACTTTTTGCAAGTGATGAATCTACTACAAATCCGAACAACGTCAATTTCCATTAGGTCAATAAAAATGTTCACCTAACATCTCTAAGGTCTTCTTAATCCCAAAATGACCCATTAGACCCCCATCATGCCTAAAGAATCTATCTACAGCACCCTTATCACATAATTCGTATATATTAGATAAATCTAAATCATTAGCATACATATTCTTAACATATTCAAATTCAAGCAATTTGACATCTAAAGAAGTTAAAAACATGTACGTTCTTGATAAAGCGTCTGTTACTACATTTTCTTTACCTTGTTTGTACCGAATAACATAAGAAAATGTCTCAATGAACTTCATCCATCTTGCATGTCTTTTGTTTAGCTTATCTTGATCCTTTATATGCTTTAAGGACTCATGGCCGTGTGTATCACGAACTCTTTTGGCCATAGGTAGTACTACCATTTCTCCAAAGCTCGAACAAGTGTATATAACTCTTTATCATATGTAGGAAAGCTGAAAGCTGCTCCACTTAGCTTGTCATTAAAGTAAGTTATTGGCATTCGTTCCAACATTAAGACAACTCTAATATTGATTCCTAAGGCATAACATTCAATCTCAACAGTATTGTTAAAGTTAGGTAATGATAAAATCGGTGTGGTACACAACCTATCTTTAATAGGATTGAAAGCGTGTTCTTGTTCAACGTCCCAATGAAATCCTACACTTTTCTTTATAATATCCATGAGTGGTGAGGCAAGTGTGCTAAAGTTTTTAACAAAATCCATGAAAGCTCCTTACCTCAATTATGCTTTTAGGTGTTTGCCACTCCCTAATGTCTTTTATTTTCTCCTCATCCACTTCAATACACTTAGCACTAACGACTAACCAAGAAAAACAATTTCTTCCATGCAAAATATGTACTTTTTGAAGTTGGCATAAAATTCTTTTTTTTAAGACCACAGGCACATATCTCAACTGTCATATATGTTCATTTAGATCTTTATTATATATCAAAATGTCATCAAAAGAGACTACTACGAATTTACCTATAAATACATGTAAAACATGATTCATTAATCTCATAGATGTGCTAGGTGCATTAGTAAGTCAACATGGCATGACTAACCATTCATACAACCCATATTTAATTTTAAAAGTGATTCATTCATCTTATGGTCAATTTTACTAAATATGCATGATCCATGTAATTCATCTAACATAGGAAGAGGATAATGATACTTTAGCGTTACATTGTTGATGGCCCTACAGTTGACACACATCCTTCAAGCTCCATATTTCTTTAGCACAAGTAGAACGGCATGGCACATGGACTCATGCTCTCTATCACGTACCTTTTGCTCATCAAATCAGCAACTTGCCTTTGAAGTTCCTTTGTCTCCTCAGGATTACTTCGATAAGTCGGTCTGTTTAGAGTGACAGCTCCAGGTACGAAGTCAATTTGATGTTCAAGACCACAAATGGGTGGTAGCCCACTAGACATGTCCTTCGAGAACACGTTTTCGAATTCCTGCAACAACGAAGTAGCCAAAATAGGGAGGGGCGTACTTGATTCCTCAAGATTGAGGAATGACTCCTTATATACCAACAAGATCATAGGTCTGTTCTCAACTAATGCCATCTTCAACTCACTCCCTTTTGCATAGAAATCACAAGACTATTTTTCTTTCCTCTTTTGTGTTTCTACTACTTTTTCTCATTTTTAGCCACCTTACTATTTTTTCTCTTACTCTTTTATTGTGAAAGATCAATCTCACTCTCATTTTCTCTCAATCTTTTTTCTTCCTCAATTTTCAACTTGATTTGATCTTCATACACTTGTTGTAGTGTTACGGCGCAAGAGTAATAGATTTTCCAACTTTAGTAAAGGTGTACCTATTTTTATACATGTCATGAATCACATGTCTATCGTATTGTCATGACCTCCCCAACAAAATATGCACGGTATGCATAGGAATTACATCACACATCACTTTATCATGATATCTCCAAATTGAGAAACTCACCAACACTTTCCTATTCACCTTAACATCTTCACATTTATTCAACCATTACAATTTATAAGGCCTAAGTATAGTTAATCCCAATTTTTCAACAAGTGTTGTGCTAACCACATTGGTGCAAATATCCCCATTAGTAATCATACTACATATTTTGTTGTTGATGTGGCATCTCGTATGAAATATGTTCTCCCGTTGTTGCTCCAAGTCATCTAGTTTGATTTGAGCATTAAGATCTCCCTGTGTAACCAACAGCTCTCTCACTACCTACTCCACTTCTTCGCCATTGCTAGCATCTTTCAATTCTAGCATGTCATCATATTCATCCTCACTATCACACATAACTTGTCCATTGTTGCGCAAGATCATCGCCCTCTTATTTGGACATTGAGAAGCAATATGTCCTGATCCTAAGCACCTAAAGTACTAGATATCCTGAGTCCTTGAGGGTTAGAAATCCACCTTGGGTGTAGCTTTGTAGCAACTTTCTCTTTTCCCTTTGGTAGCCCAGTCCTACTTTTTGAAACAGCCTCATTAACTTTATTGTTATCCTACTTCGACATTCAAGAAGAGTTAGAACCCGATGAATATCTAGTTGTCCCCTTCTTCTTCAATTATCATTCCACTTTCACAGCTACATGTAGCATGTCTTCCAACTCCATATAATGTTGCAACTCTACTACATTACCTATATCTGTATTCAAACCATTCAAAAACCGAGCCATGGTAGCCTCCCTATCATTCTCAATATTTGCTCTAATCGTCACAATCTCCATCTCCTTGTGATAATCCTCCACACTCCTAGAACCTTGGTAGAGGCTTTGTAATATTTGATGAAACTCCTGATAATATGGATTAGGTATGAGCATCTTCCTCATGATAGCCGTCAATTCTTCACATGTATTAATAGGCCTCTCACGGTTTATCCTCTTAGATGTTACTACTTGATCCCACCAAATGATATCATAATATGTAAATTCTAGTACCGTAATCTTTACCTTCTTTTCCTTCGAGTAATTGTGGTAATCAAATTTCAACTCTACTTTCTTTTCTCACTCCAAGTGTGCTTTCTGGTTACTCTTTCCTTTGAATGAAAGAATTGCCATCTTGATATTGCCCATACTTCTATCAACACCATCTCCAGTAAGATTTGTAGCTCTCATTTCATGTCTAACTCCTCTATCCCTCATTCTTCCTAACTTTACATCTACCAATGAATCATCATTAATATCACTATCCATTTCCCATTCACCAACATAATCTACTTTATGATCCCGCCTTCCTTGCCTCATTGCCTTAGAAATTTCTCTGGGTTGTTCCCTACGTAAATTAATAAGCAATGAGTCCTGCCTTTGCAGTCTGTCTCTCACATCCTCAAAAAACCTTTCGAGCCGTCGTATCACCTCATTCAATATGTTAACTTGGTTATTATTCCTGCTTGAAGTAGAATAATTTATATTCGACATCATAAATCTAATTTAATATTTGCCTCTCGTGCATACGCTCGTATATCACTCAAATTGGCTTTTTCCCTCTATTAGTCTCAACAATCTACCTTTTTCCACTCAATGCAATCTTGTAAGTGCTTCAAAGAACTAATTCGAACTCAATCACAACTAATCCTTGTAGATTTTCAAACAAAGATTTGATTAAGAAAAAATTTGACCATAGAATGACTCAAGAAGAAATAGGAATTGTAACTTTTAATGGAACACTTGGGGAATATTCAAGAAGGTATTTTTTGAATTTGAATTGGACACTTTTGAATTTGATTTTTTTACTCAAACAAATGGAAATTGGACGCTGCTGGCAATTTTTCAAATTTTTTTTTTTTTTTTTAGCTCAGAAATTCAACTAGATACCAGCAAAAGAAAATAGAAACTGATTTGGATGCTAAATTAGCACACAAACAAGTTTTAATTTTTTTTGGTATTTTTTGGATTGGAGACTAAAAAAATGAAGAACGCAAAGAACATGAAAAACAAAAAACAAAAGACTCAAACAAAAAGGAAAAATAACTAGGATATAACCTTGATTTTTGAAGTCTCACTCTGATACCAATTGATATGAACTCACATAACATGATAGCTATGAAACCACACAAGATTAATTCAATCCAAGAAAGCCAAGAAATCAATGTTTTAAGCTTGATTCAAAAATAGTGAATCAAGAAACCAACACAATCGTCGATAATATGCCGACCCCTTGATTACAAAACTCAAAAATCTCACTCGATTTTGTTTGAACGCCACAAGAAATATTCTGGAAAAATCCACAATTAGCTCGATGAAGAACAAAAAGAAAGAAATTTGCCTCTCAATTAGTCTCTTAATAAATTGTGTACTTACAACGAATATAATAAGTCATATTTGTATGGAACCCATAAAACATAGCTAGAAATGGAATTAAGCAAAAAAAAAATAGCAAAGATATCACAAAATAGAATTTTAACTTAAATAGAAGATTACACGAAATTTAAAAAATTCGCGGTCGGAGATCAACTATACGGCCACATAGATCAATTGAAACCCCCCNAGCATGTGAACGACTTCAAATCTCAATAATAATTAACTCGTGTCAAGAGATGATGTTTGGTTGTGCTTAAAAGTAATATTTTGATTTTTGCTGAACATAATTTTCAGTGTTACTTTTTTCACTAGCATAACTCACTTTTTGTGTAAGGGCTACTTTTTCTTTTTTGAACCCCCCCCCCCCCCCCCCTCCCCCCACCGGGGTTTCGGTAAAGGGGCTTGCGATCGCATGCCCTGGACAACTATGCGGCCGCATAATTGTCCCCTCCAGTTTCTATGTCCATCGCTTGAATCAAGTTGCTCCACTTCGTTTCAACTTCCATGCCCAACATGAGACTTATTCATTTGTGGTGATCAATGTTTCGTCCACCGTAGTTTGAGGAAGCAATCCCATAGCCTCCTTGACTCGCTTCGCTCGCTACCTAGTCATCAGTCCGCCCTCAACGATCAATGGATCCTTGTCCGGACATACCTTCATATCTTGGATCACATTTGATTTTAATACTTTTTTAGAAAAATGTGTTAACCAAAAAAAAAAAAAAGCAATAATTTAAAACAAAATACAAGTAAAAAAATGTGTAGAATTTAATATCTATCCAAAATAAAATGAGCAAATAGTAATTTAAATAAATATATAGAGTAACAAAATCCAAATCACTATAATTTGAATATGATTAACTGTAATTTTATATATATATATATATATATATATATATATAAACTTTGATGCAATGACCCAGGTCAACAAATTTACATTATCCAAGTAATAAGTCCCTTAAACAATCAAATTCATTCATATTATAAATCATATCATTTTCATTCATAAGTCACTTCTGATCGCACTTTACGCGTTGCCATCCTACAATCCCTTCTTGAGGCATCACACGTAAAATTTCAATCAAAATTGGATGCTATTATATTATATATTTAATGTTATTTGATTTAAGCAAGTACTAAATTAGATATGTGGTGACAGATTTTATTTCTTCTATTTCTAGTAAATGTAATGCTGACTCAAAAAAAAAAAATTTGTGTAGAATTTAAGTTGAATTGAAATCGTTTCCTCTAGTTTTAGTTTATTTAATTACGTGGACCCTATGGCACCATTTACAAAACATCTGAACTGCAATAGATGGCTCTGGATATTAAAATACTTGGACTAACCTACTCGACATCCAAACTTATGCCTAATTGGTGAACAGTTTTGGCTAATTAAAAGTTTTGGCCCACATTTTCCAAAATTCATTTTCAATCAAACAATTTATAGGGTTAACAACTTTCATAAGTTTTTCAAGCACGTGTTTTATCAATCTTTAGCAAAATTTACGAAAAAAAATTTAGTTTTTAACTAAATCTATAAAAATTAGTTTCGAATGCTCACTATTTCGCGTGTGTCAATGAAAGGCGCAAGGAAATATCCTAAGACCTAGATCATGATGTGTACCAATTATAACAAAGAGACTAATAAAAAACAAGAAAAAGCTAAAAGTGGGTCCCTGCCTCTTAAGCTCAAAAAAATATATATTATCATACCATATACTTCTACATTTCGCTACGAATAATTTGGCACCTACTTATATGCCTATTGTTGACCTCGAAATTTGTACATTCAACATGACCAACAGATTTCAAAACCTCTCACGTTCACGTAAGCCTTTCCTGCACACTAGGATAAACTGTTAGCCAAACGTGGCCGTCTTCAATGGTGGTGGTGGTGAAGGCAGTCACGTGCACTCCGACGATCAAGTCAATTGACAATATGAATATTTGAGTATAGGAGGTGCTTTAGATGCAAACCTTTTATGTCAAAATGGGGGTTCAACTTATAGAGAATATATGAGAAATGTATAGAGAGCAAAGTTATAGTTTAAGACTCTAAACTTCCATTACCCGTAAAATGGTATAAATTGTGAGCTTTTATACTAGAATAAAATGAGCAAGAATCGTTATATGTGAAGGCATGAGGCATTATCCACACAGTCGTCTTATCAGAGGCGTCAATCAATGAAGTGCATTTAATGTTATGACCTTTTTTGCCACCTTAAACTTGATGCATAGGACTTAAAGTTGACATGTTGACTTGGTAAGGTGGCTATAACAGTGAGTTATCACATCAATCATTCATTGAAGATTCTCTACAGAGTCCCTACCTACCTCACCCCTCTATGAGGCTTCGACTTTATATACGGAAAATGAGTTCGGCCTTTTCCTAGAGGTTCGGCCTCTTCATGGGGGTTCGGTCAAAACTGCCACTTAGATAGAATAAGGTGGAGTGCAGGTCTAGATTCTTTTGCCATATAGTTACTATGTGGACGTACCTGGGGCCTTTTTGGAAGGGCCATAACAATAGTCTCCAAGTGTGTGATAAGACTGAAATTTACTTAGGTGATGCCCTTTCTCTAAGGGCTAGATAAGGCTGAAATTCACTTAGACGATACACTTTCGTTGACGACAGAGTCTCTTGAAAATTTTGAAACCTTTGATAAGGCTGGAATTTACTCATATGATGCACTTACATTAAGGATGAGCGTATTGAAGTTGTTGAAACTTGTGATAAGGCTGAATTTTACTTAATAGATGCTCTTGCATTGAGAGCAAGCCTATTGAAGTGGTTAAAGCCTGTCTGAATTCAATCATGTGATGCCCATACGTTAAGGGTGAGTCTTTGAAGTTGTTAAAGCATGTGATAATTTTAAAATTTACTTAGGCAATGCCCTTACATTAAGGATGAGCTTGTTGAAGTGGTTGAAGCTTGTGATAAGTTGAAACAGGTGATACCCTTGTATTGAGAGTGAGCCTGTTGAAGCCTATGATAAGGTTGATTGCATTAAGGACGAGCCTAATAAAGTGGTTGAAGCCTATGATAAGGATGAAATTTACATAGGCGATATCCGTACATTAAGTGCAAGCCTGTTAAAGCCTTGGTCATAAGACCGAAATTCACTTAGGTGATGCCCTTACATTGAGGACAAGCCTGTTGAAGAAGTTGAAGCTTGTGATAATGCTAAAATTTACTCAGGTAATACCCTTGCATTAAGGGTAAGCTTGTTGAGTGAAGAATTGATTTATGTAGTGCCTTTTAAGTAGAGGCAAAATAGAGTAATGAAAAGACATTGAAAGGACACATGCTACAATGATTTGAAATGTCTCCCATTTCCAAGATATGGCAGTGAGGCCATTGCATGTTTCCAATACACGTATTGATAACTATATTTTACAACTGTTAGAGATGGTGTGTACCACGTGCGCGTACTAAGAACTAGTCGATCTGGTCATTGATTCAAATCTAAATATCATTGCGCTTTGACAGTCAAGATAAAGGGTACAGATCTACGTCCCAAATTGAGTGGGCCTCGTCTGACTATTTTGGTTCGACCTAATTGCCTATAAAATGAGGGCCTTAAGGGTCTTTCCTCATTTTTACCAATTGTGAAAAATGTTAAAAACTTCTCCAAGCAAGAAAAACCCATAGCAATTTTTGATGACTTTGATCTATTTTCTGGCCAGCATTCAATTTTCTTTCTTCCGATCGCCCTTTATGGTCTTTGTGTAAGTTGTAGTATGTGATTCCTCAGCTTTTGATTTCTTAAGAACTATAGAATGGCCTCTTCTTTGAAAAACATAGCCAAATGGTGGTCTTCTAAAGGCAAATATGATAATGATCTGTGCTGAGGCTAGTATACCACCGATAATTCCTACTAAGAAGATTAAGGATACAATAGGAAGTCCACATAGTGCTTGATGACACGTGAGGTCTAATAGACCAGTATACACTGGGGATTGCCAAAACAACCTCCTTCGTAGGGAAGTCCGTACTGGATAAGTACAGGGAGAAGTTTAGGATCCTTGATGAAATAGAGCTCCTAGCCTAAGGATGTCAATTTGACTTGCCAGCATAGATGATCATGGCTCAGCCAGCAAAAAGCACGAGCCAGCCTATGTGGCTCGATGAGCCACATGGGTCTACTCGTGTCATGGTCCATTTTCGGCCTGTGACGTGACGAGCTTTAAAAAAATTAAAAGCTACGTGTAACTGCCTACTAGCTGTCTGTAATAGCAGGCTCTAATAGCAAGCAGCTACACTCTGCTTGTAACAACAATCGTGAGCTAGGCTCAATAAGGCCTGAACCAAAAACTCGAGTTGAGCCTAGATTTTTGGTCGAGCAAAAGCTCGACTTGGCTTAGGCCAAAAAAACCTAAACCATTTTTACTCTAGCTGAGTTTGTGCTTAGAGTTTTGGCATGCGAGTCGGCTCGACTCATTGACACCGCTTTCATAGCCCCAAGGTCTAACGAGCGAGCATGCTTTCCTAGGCAATGTTGCATCGCTGTCAGTAAAATAAATCTTTGTGCTGAATACCCATTTTTTAGATACATACTTAGGTAGTATAATTTAGCCCCCACACAGATTCTTCCAAATGCACGGAAACAAATCGGCTCAGGGCTATCACTCACCTTGTGAGTCTTTACACTTCATTTGATTTTTTAGGAGATTTAATCTCAATCAGAGCTTTAATTTTTTCAAGACTAGCCTCTATCCTTCTTTTGTTGACCATGTAGCTTAGGAACTTTTCAGAGGTGACGCCAAATACACACTCAAGGGGATTCATTCTCATCATACACCTTCTTAATATTTGAAAAGATTCATCCAGATGTTTCACGTAGTCTATAGTCACGAAGCTTTTTACAAGCATATCATCCACATAGACCTCCATCTTTTTGGTAACGAGGTTGGTAAATATTTTGTTGACTAGCCTCTGGTAAGTGGGTTTAGCATTTTTCAGGCCAAATGACATTGTAACAATAAAACCTCTATCAGTAATGAAAGAGTTTCTTCGTCTGCAGGGTACATTGGAATTTGATTATAGCCTGAATTGGTGTCCATAAGCTCAACGAATCATGTCCTACAGTGGAATTCACAAGTTGATCTATCCTTGATAGTGAGAAGCTATCATTTAGGGTAACTTGATTGAGGTTAGAAAAATCTATGCAAACCCTCTACTTTCCATTATGTTTCTTTAGAAAGACCGGATTGAAGATCCATTTAAGGCAGACGACCTCCCTAATGAAGCTATTGTCTATTAGCTTCTTTAATTCTTCCTTTAGGACTTCATACCTCTCAAGGTTGAGGGTTCTCATTTTTCTTCTATGCGGGACAATCTTAGGATTAATCTTGAGATGGTGGCAACTAATTTTTGGATTAATGTTTACCATGTCTTCATGCCTCCAAGCGAAGACATCTAGATTCTTGGATAGGAAGCTTTTCAGCTTCTCCTTAGCTTTTGGAGTTAGATCATTTCCCACTTAAAATGCTTTAGAGGGGTTTTAAGGGTCTGCTGGGAAGCTTTCTAGCTCTTTCACTAGAGCTATCCAGGGATTAAACTCCATGATGTGAGGATTCGATTTGTCATCTAAGACCCTTTTTTCAAGGGTTTTCCCCTCTTCAAAAGCGTCCGCCATTTCGATGTCTCCCCTTTGTTCAAGGGTTTGCACTTCTTTAGGTACATTAGACATTTCGATGCCGAACAACACCATGTTAACACTAAGGTACTCAACATTTTTTCAAGGAGTTAAGATAGCATTCTCTTGATCCCAACTAATAGCCTCTAACAGATGTGATACCACGTTCAGTAGGAAACTTCATACATAGATGAAGAATAGAAGTGCTGGCCTGTAGTTCTTCTAATGTAGGTTAGCCTAATATTCCATAATAAGTAGACCTATGATCGACAACTAGGAATTTCATAAAATGGTGGGCTACTAAATGAGGGGTTCACATCTCCACTGTAAGAGTGATTTTTTCACTTAGAATGAGGCTATCTCCGATAAATCCATAAGAGGAGAAATTGTAAAGATAAGCTCATGATCCACCAGCATCGTGTCATATGTGGCTCCAAATAAAATGTTAATGAAACTCCCATTGTTAACTAGTATACGCTTCAACCTATTTCGTGCAACAACGAATCTTACTACAAAGGCACAATAATGTAGATAATGCAAATCTGTAGCATTTTTCTATGTGAAGGTGATGGGTTGTATATTCTTAGCCTTTTGATGGTAATTGTTCGCAATGTAGCTAGTCATAGGGGTCATTAGCTTCCCTGGCGTTATTGTTTGGAACATTTCGAGAGTTTCTTCCAACATGGGTACCATCATTGATTGTGTCCATCTCCCTTGTAGGTACATTATCCACATCAACTGGGAGACTCTTCTTTGTCTTTGCCCACTCCTAGCCTCTTCCTTTCTTCATCCCTTCTATGGCAAGAAGAATTTTCTCTACTATACCATTTTACCTCATCTCTCATACTCTATTGCTCATACCTAGGAGGAGAGAAATTTATTTGCATATGGAGATCATCCCTTCTAACTATACGAAAATCAATTCATCACGTATGTTGTGGCATGGACATACATTCATTGGTGCTTTGATTGTAAGTTGGATGGTAAGCGCAATAGGGCATATTTATAAGCTTATTCTCTGGCATCTGCCTCTCCTTGATTGGGTTGATTGCCTTGGGACACTGGGGACCAAACTCTTCATAAACCAATGAATGTATGGTATTTAAAGTAGCAGTGGCTAATACTTGCCCTAAAGTAGAGGGCGATAGTATTTTCTGCTATGTTTACCAAATGGGATATGAGGCCTCTTTTTGCCTTTGGGAGATTGGGAGCCCAATAAAGGTTCTGTTACGATGATCAATCAATTCTTCATCGATAAAAATTTACTTCTCATCATTTCTACCAAAACATCATAAGTGGTGGGATTCTTGTCTCGCATAGAGGGTATTCATGTTGAAGCCTTCTCTCAAGGTGGGAAAATGCCTCTCTATCAGTGACCTATTCACAATAGGTCATTTCATCAGTGAAACAGGCTAAATAGCTCTTTAAAGTTTTGTCTCCCTATTGTCTTATATCTTGAAGGCGTTGAACAAAGGCTTCTCCATCTTTGCTAGATAGGCACTAGTTCAAAAAGGCCTTCTGAGATCAGGCCAGCTTCTGATACTTACTGTTGGTATCCAACTATACTATATTTCAGCTGCTTCAGTAACTATAAGGTGGAAAACCTTACATTTTAATGCAAACGAGACTCTTTTGAGACATATGAGTATTGTAATTGTTTAAGGTACTTTACAGGATCACCTTTCCATTCATACTTATAATCTTTGGTGGCACAAAATGGTTGGGGACATGGGCATTCCTCAACTCTTGTGAAAAATGATTATTGTCATATCATTCTAGTTCAAAGGACCTACATGGTCCATCTAAATTTTCTTCTTAAGCTTGATACTGAGGCATTGGGATGGTCCTGCCTGGTTTTTAAAATTTGCCTTGTTCCTTATTTTATGCCTTTGTCTAGGCCTGGAGACTTGTGGTACTTGGTCCTGTATAAGCTCGTAAGGCCTTGCTACATGAAGAAGTTTGTTGGGGCCTATTTCAAGACCTCAATGGGCCAGTCCTATGAAATATATTGGTAGACATTGGAGGTCTCTATTCTTGTTCATATTCTGAAGGAAAGTTATCTTCCCTTTGGGACAGTTCATTTGTAAGTCAACTGGATGCATAATTTGTGGATACATCCACCTCTATCTCTCTTTCAACAGGGCTAGCTTCCCTCTTTTGCCTATGAGAATGGCCTCTTTACTACATACTTTCTCATCTTATTATTAGAAAGTTTCTTGCTGAAGAATGTTTTGAGACATTTGATAGCCTCATTTCCCTGGCATCTGCATTAGGAGCTGCTACATGACATCATTTTGATGTTCTATATTTTTAATGTTTGTAGCCATCTCCTCCATTTCCTTTGCAAGGTGTGCAATCGTCCTACCACCTTAACTGTGTTGGTAGTAGGGTTGACGATGGTTGACATTAGTTTGAAGGAGCTCTTCTCAAAGACCTTCATTGCTCTCCTTAAGCGAGAATCATTGTTATTAGAACTCATGATGGACAAAACATCTATTCTTCAAAGAGAGGATTTTTGGATTGAGTTCTAAAAGTGCCCCTTTTTAAAGGAATTATCACCCAAGATGCTGAGTAATACTTCCAAGCAATTTTTCTATGAAACTTCCACTTGTTCTTTTTTTTTTAGAACGAAATATTTTTTAAAGAGGAAATTGTAATACTTTTTCAGTAGGCTTTTTTCATGTGAATGCTCGTGTTATAGTGTGGCTTCCTAAAGACGGTGTCAATCTGTTGACCTTAAAATTTGTACTGCTAATGTGTCCAATAGATCTCAAGACCTCTCGTATCTACGTAAGCCTGTTCCTGTATACAAGGACAAATCATTAGCCACATGTAGCCTTATTCGATGGTGGTAGAAGTGGTAGCGTGTACTCGACAATCAAATCAATTAGCAGTACAAGTATTTGAGTGTAGGAGGTGTTTTAGACGAGAGCCTCTAATGTAAACAAGGGGTTCGACTTTGGGAGAGTATATGAAAAATGTAGAGAGAGCAAATTTATATTTTGTAAGTCTAAACTTATATTATCCTCGAAATGGTATAAGATGTGAGCTTTTATAGTAGAAGAGGATGAGTAAGAACTGTTAGATGGGAATGTATGTGGTTGCATCCACACAATCAAGGAATCCTATTATGGTGGTCCACCAATGAAGTGCATTTAATGCTATGACGATTTTTTCGCCCTAAACTTTAACATAATACTTAGAGATGACTTGTTAACTTAGTAGGCAACTATAACAGTGAGTTGTCATATCAATCATTCATTGAAGATTATGTACAGAAGATCATCTATAGAGGCACTACATGCCTCACCTAGGCCATGAGGATTTGGCCTTATATATGGGGCCGTCTCCAACAAATGAGTTTGACCATTTCATAGGAGTTATGCCTCCTCATGGGGGTTCGACCAAAACTACTATTTAGGCAAAATGATGTGGAGTGCGGGCCTAGGTTCGCTTATCATGTAGCTACCATGTGACATACTTGGAGCCTCGCTGGAAGAGGCGTAACAATAATCCTCCAAATCCATGTATGGATATTCATATGATGGGTGGACTTTTAGCACTAGTACTTTGATGTGAGCTATTTCACATTGGTTGAACTTGTACTGTCCTACCTTCTTAATTGCGAAAGGATAACACAGCACACATACCATATGAAGTTTATATATGTTAGAAATGGTGAAATAAGAATCCTAATATGTAACGTTTAGATGAGAACAGTTGTTCTCTCACAAAAAATTTAACTTGATACTAAAAAGGCTTCAATTTTTCAAACTTTGATGAGGGTATGATTATTAATTTCAAACATTTGAAAGTGAGGTTTTAAATCTCTAACTTGTGATTTTTTAAATTTGAGTCCTCACATATTGCTACCGTATTCAGCCATTTGAAGATTTAAATTCATGAAAATAAAATAGATCTGCCACCTATAATCGGGGATGAAGTTAGGAGGACAATTTTTACTTTTTATACTAGGTTGATACATAGCCCTTGTTTGGTAAGTTTAAAATCGGATTTTTAGTCAATTTTAATGAAAGTTATAAAATATAATTAAAATTAATTGTTGATTTTTATTTTAATCAATACCATACACGGAATATAAATTTCTTATTTCATAAAAAAATGTTTTTTAAGTAAAAAAAATTAAGTGGGCCAGCCAACTGGTGCGGTAGATGTCAACTCCACGTACCTACCCCAACACCCCTCCTAGCCTCATCTCACTTCTATATCATAGTGCCCTCATTCTGCGATTGAATGTTCAGTTTTGAGCCACCGACCTCAGCCACTACACCCACCGCTTTCTTACTCCACAGCTTTGGTCCACCGCTCTCCACCACTAAATACCCTTTTCAATTAATGCTGTAGGGAGAGAGAGAGGAAATGGTGAGAAATTGATCCTAACAATGGAGTCTGCTAATAACGTTGTTGCGCCGTTTGTTATGAAGACGTATCAAATGGTGAATGATCCAGCGACAAATGGAATTATTACATGGGGAAGGGGTAACAATAGTTTTCTTGTTGTAGACCCTTTGGATTTTTCGCAGAGGATTTTACCAGAATACTTCAAGCACAACAATTTCTCAAGCTTTATTCGGCAACTCAATACCTATGTGAGTCATTACTTTGGGAATTATAATACTTTCATAGCATTATGTAAGTAATTTTATCATTTGATAATAATTATGAACAAATACGAGTACCATAGTAGACAGTTATTAATTTCAAAATGTTATTGCTCTGCCTACTTGCCAATTTCCAGAAGTTTAGGGCGTTTTTTGTTTATTCTTTGAATTTTCTCTACGCTGATTATCTTCTGATAAAGCTTCAGAGTGAGTTGTATTGGCAGTCTAAATGAATAAATTTGTGAATTCTACTACTGCCTGAATTTTTAGACGAGATAGTTTGAGGTCAGAATTCAAGTTTTGCGGTCATCCATATGAACATTGGCTTTCATGAAAAGTAAATTGGCTTCGAATGGAGAGTTGGAGGCAATTTAAATTAGTCTTCTAAACTCTTAAGACATATGTTGTTTAATAGTTTACAGAACAGAAATGGAGAGACAGTCTGCTTTTTCACTTTTACTTTATTTGTGGGACAAGAAGCTTTGTTCTCTTCACTGTGGGAGATATATTTAATTCAAATATCTATAGTTTTCAGTTGTAGCCACCCCTGACTCGAGATTTATCTGCTGATTCCGTTGATGAAATCAATTTCTTGACAAACATTTTGTTATAAAGAGTAATAAGTTGACTTTTGCATATGCATAATGTTTCTGAATTGCAGTTGAATTATTTGTTCAACATAATCCGAACTCTATCGCAGCTTGGAAGGAAAACCGTGCTTTTGAGTATCATTAGTCTCTGTTCTCACATGAGTTTTGATGCGTCAGGGTTTCAAGAAGGTAGACCCAGACAAGTGGGAGTTCGCAAATGAGTGGTTTCTACGAGGGCAAACTCATTTGTTGAAGAATATTTCGAGGAGAAAGCATTCTAGTCAACACTACGTTTCACATCATGAACATGAAGAAAATGAAGATGAAGAGCTATTTGAAGAAATTGCAAAGTTAAAGCAAGAACAAAAGACCTTAGAACAAGAGCTTGAAAGCATGAGTAAAAGGCTAGAAACAACAGAAAGGAGACCACAACAAATGATGACTTTCTTATACAAAGTTGTCCGAGATCCCGAGATATTACCTCGCATAAATCTCAAAAAGGAAAAACTGAAAAGATTGAGTTGTTGTAATAACGGTCAAAAGAAGAGAAAGCTCATTACATCTTCAGCTGCTTCATCGCATTCTTTATCAGAAATGGATTTGTCCAGCTTTTTTGTCAAGACCAAGTACGAGCAAGAAGGTGCTTCACAAGAAAAAATATCAAAAATATTCTCCGTGGATGCAAACTTGGATGTCAATAAGGGTATTCAGTCTTCTCCTTCACTGGAGGCATCATCCCCCGAGTGGTTGAGCCGAACACCAGTTATCGGTATGCCTGTTATCAAGCAAGAATCTGAGAATTGTGCCAGCATTTCTAGTTCTTCGACAATAGGTTTGTCTGGTGGGAATGGTGGTTATGTAGTTGCACCACCAGTTGATAGTATTGCTTGGTGTAATGATAGGGGTGGAATGAACACAAGTTACCCCGAAGGGATTTTGGAAGGGAAGGATGCTAGTCTGCCACTGCCATATCCATTCTCTCTCTTCGGTGGTTGTCTTTAGAGTTAATAGTTATTCTATTTCCCTTTTCTGTGTAATGAAAGTTCCTTGTGTATGTATTCTACATGTACGTTGACATTTCATATGAATTTACTTTTCATAACCACCTTGTGTAATTTCATTATAAATTACGTTTTGGTTAGATAGTTACATACTGTTGGTTGGTCGTGCTCGTGTTGTATTTATTGTACTTTGCTTTATAATGTAGGAGCAGCACAATGAAGTACCAGGTGTGGGTGTAGAAATGGATTTAATCTTGAGCCGAAGTGCATGAATTTTTTGCCATCTACCTGTCTATTTTATAAGTGCATATTTGGTATGCAGTATGACACCGTAGTGCTGGTATTTCTTTTATTAGTTATATGTTACTCTGCAACATTTGATCATTGTGAACTTGCACCATTAAAATTTGTTTGAATTCCATCAAAAGACGTCATTTCCGACTGTAATAGCAACTTCTTTTCATATGTTTATCCATTCTTTAGGTGCACATTTGTATGTAGTATTAAATCGTAGTGTCTGTGTTACTCTACAACATTTGGCCATTGTGAACTTGCATGTTCATTCAACTTCATTTGGATTCCATCAAATGATGCTTCCAAATGTAATAGCAACAACTTTTCACACCTGTCCTCCATTCTCTAAGTGCAAGTTTGGTATGCAACAGAATTTAATAGAAAGTTGTCTGTCCATTCAACTTTCCATTGTTAGTGTGCATCTTTGTCCATTCAACTTTGTTAGGATTCCTTCAAAAAGACATCTTTAGTCCATTCAACTTTGTTTGGATTCCTTCAAAAAGACGTCTCGACGTAAATAACAATAACTTTCCATATCTTCGAGACTTCCCTTTGTGACAAGAAAAGTATGCTTTACAAAGTTTCAGGAGGGATAGTACAACAAATGAAAAGATTCTTCCTTTCCTTAAATAAACAAAATCAAGACATCCTCTAATGAAGGCATCTCAACCTTAACAAGAATCAGGTTCCTTTGTTGAAACACAAGTCTTTACACATACTTTTATTCTTATTCTTATAGAACATATTCATTAATTCATGATATTTAACAAAAAAAAAAGGGGGTCGTTTTCCACTTTTTCTCAATCAATTTTTTCTACGAAAAATGAACTCAATGATTGATCCAGGAACTTCTGAATTTCCGAGTTTCATGTCCGGACAGGCAAGGATTCTAGTATTTTCACATTTTCCCGATATCAATTTTGTCTGAATACTTCTAGTATCGAGGAATATTTTAATCAGTCTCTATATGTATTCAAGAATCTCACACGACTGCTAATAATGGTCATGCAATCTAGTGTTTCGAAAAAATTTCACAAAGGAATCTAATGGGATCTGAATATATGAATTATTTTTGAGAAAACAGGTCTGGATGGTGATGAGGGTTAATCTTGATTGCAATTCTTGTTGCAGAAAAATGAGAAGAGTCCTTCTCAAAATGAAAGGTAACTAAAGTCATGTTAATGAATGATTTCTTTTGATGCCAGTTAATGACTCGAAATCTTTCTGTTGTTCCCATTTCATTGATTGAAGAAATTGAGACGCGCTTGATAGAGAAGCAGGAATGCAGGGTAAGTGTCTGTGGAAGGTTTATTCCAGCAGATGTAGCGATAAAAATAAGTAAAAAGATGAAGCGCAGAGTCGAGATTCTGGAAATTCAAGAATTCAGCAATGTCGATGGACATACAGAACAAATGCCGCCACACATTCCAGGCCATATCCTAGCACAACATTCATAGAATTTTCTGAACTTAGAAGTCCATTTGAGCATATTAAAACTTGTTCATATTCCACGACAGAATGAGAGAAACATATGCTGATCCATTAGTTTCCAAAATGTAGTTGTAAATTTATTTGATTCTGTGCTTATGAAACTTAAAACTTTTATACAACTAGAAACTTTAGAACTTGAAAATTTGTCTTTTATTGCCAAAATCATCCATGTCAAATCACCAAAAAAAATTAATAATGCAGAACATACCTTAATTATTTGAGAATGGTTTTTTTAATACCAAATCTTGATTCCGGATCTTGAATCTTAATTATTGACTATTTTGGTTTTTGAGTTCTTGGTCTTGGTTTTGTTCTTCAATTTAATTGCTTTAATCCTTCTTCTTAATTTTTGATTGTGGGTTTTGAATATTCATTTTCAATATGTTTTATCTTGTATTCTTGTATAGATGGGATGACACAAAGAATGAAAATCACATATAAATTGAGAACCATAACTCTATATATAGCTTTCATATCGTCAAATACAACATTAATGAATTTGATCTTTACCTATATAATCTGAGTCACACTTTATTTAGATGCCCTAAGCCCAACAATTTAATTATTTATTAAATCACTTTAATTGAGCTCAACTTTAAGATAATCTTATACACAATTAATTACATATGTAGGCATACATAACAAATTAATAATCTCAACAATTTCTCACTTAGGCCACATATGTTACCTGATAAATTTGTATAACTTTATGACGTCAAAAATTTTGCTATCATAATCAAAAGCGTTTTCGGACAATCTCGTCTATTGATTATATCAATATAGAATCAAATATGTCTTCGTTACAAATATCATAGTTAAACCTTCAATGGTCAGTATATCAACACAATTAAATGACATAGATAAACGTGGATGTGTAACATGAAAATTACATGCAATGTAATTAAAACATGTCTATTTCTAATTGATCCTACCTTATTTCTAATGAGACCAACTATAAACTTTAATCAATGTAGAACTGAGCTGAATACTTTACTTCTAAAATAAATCGAATATCCACGGATCAAAATATGTGTCTAAAAGACAACATCTGAATACAAATCTCACAAAACTGCATATCATCAAAAGATGCAATACTCATATGAGTGTTATGCTCATGAAAAACCTTGGGTGATAACCCCTTAGTAAGCAAATCCACAATTATGGAGTTTGTCCTAATATATTCCATAGAAACCTGAACGCCCTGAATTCTTACCTTGATAACTAGATATTTGATGTCTATAAACTTTGACATCATCAAGTTCATGTTGGAATACAAGACTTCTATTGTCACAGAATAACTAAAGTAGTCTTTCAAATCCATCCAAAATATACAGCATAATGACAATATTTTGTAGTCATATTCTATGATCAAAACCAAAATATCCAATGATCTCAATAGGTCTGATTTTTCAGAATGTGATCATGTAATTCTTAGTTCTCTGTAAATACTGAATACCTAATTGGTTGTTTTCCAAATATCCGTCCCAAAGTTACTTAAATATCTATTCAGCATTCCAACAATGAATTCTATATCCAATGTTTTCAAAATTCCATGACAAAAATCTCTTGATTTCGTGTAATAATGTTATATCATTGCAGGCAAACAGTAGTATGTCATCGACATACAATACTAGAAAAATATGCTTACTCTTAATGAACTTGTGGTATACACAATCATCAACTACATTTACCACAATACCAAACGAGATCATTATTTGATGAAATTTGTGATATCATTGACGGGAAGCATACTTAAACTCATAGGTGGATTTCTTTAATTTGTAAGTCATTTGATGTAGCTTAAGATAAAATGTGACACACATGTCATAATAGTCGTAAAAGAGCCTTTCATAGAAATCGGAGAGAAAGACTTTTTAATGTCAGTAAGTAAAACCATATGCAATAAGACGAGTTTTATATCTCTCCACATCACCCTTCGAATCCCTCTTAGTTTTAAATATTTTTTTACAACCATTCTCACCTTCAAGTAATGGGATGAGTTCCCAAACATCATTATCTTTCATGTACTTTATCTCTTTATTCATGGCAGCAATCAATTCTTGAGAATTATATTTTTGCATGGCTTAATATAAGTTGATTGATGAGATATTCTTCCATTAATCCAATGTCATCCTTATTTTCTTGGAAAAATACTATAAAATTATCCAATTGCCTTTTTTCTTTAATGGATCTCCCTAATAACATTTGTTCATGAGGCTGTTGAGATTGTTCTTCTGAAACAAACTTTTAATTGTGAATAGGGGATTTTGTAATATTGTCTTGATCCGAAATTTCTTCTTAAACAATATATGGAGCAAGAATTTGTCCTTAGTCATGATCATTGTCAATTGCAACAAAAGAAATATACATATATTCTTTCTCCAAGAAAAAATTAATAACCTTATAATCTCATCTCCTCCAGTAAACTCTACATCCTCGAGGAATTTGACACTTTCCATTTTGAAAATTGACCTAATAGTGGGATTTTTAAAAAATCTGTAATTTCTTAACAATTGCTTTACTGGAACTTTATTGAGAATTTAAGTTGCAGTCTTTAGTGCTTCAATCTAGAGAGATTTTAGTGTAATATGGGATGATTTCACATTATTCTAGGAATTTAGAAAAAGGTCCTGGACGTTCTCCTGATCCATCATATCTATCAAAGTGTTCACCACTATGATAAGATTTAACTTGTTTAATTCTTTTACTTAGTTGATATTCAACATCAGTATTGGAAGCTTTGAACTTGTCCAGTAATTGGGATTCCTTATTAATGACAATCAGGTAGCCATAATGAGAAAAATCGTTTATGACCGTAATAAATTACTGTTGACCATTCTAAAAAGTTGAAGGGAATGACCTACAGATATCCGTATGAATTAATTCTAAGATGACCGAAGTTCTATTGGCGCCTAATTTCCTTATATTTATTTGCTTCCTCTCAATGTAATTAACACAAACATTAATGTCCGTAGAATCAGGGGAATCAAGAATTTCTTTAGACACAAGCTATTCCTTTCTCTTTTGAGAGATATGACTTGATCGCTTGTGCCATTATGAAGAGAAATTTTTATTGGATAATTTATGTTTAATACCACTTGAATTCACATGCAATATTTCTTTATAAGAGACAATTTTATTAAGCAAATATATCATAACTGGATAAAGAACTCGTACCCACAATATTTGAATTAAGAAAAAGACTAAAATTATTATTTCCAATTGAACAAAAGTAACTGAATTTGTCCAATGTAGAAACAGAAACCAAGTTTCGTCTAAAATGATGGTAAAGCTATTGTCTCTTTCAAATTCAAATAATAATTAGTCTTTGATGATAACCAAAAGCTCTTATAACCCCAACCTTAACTGATTTGACATCGCCTTTCATAGATGAATCCTTCATCATCAATTGACTTTAGGCTGTTCAGGCAACCTCGAATAGCCAAAAGCTAATTGATGCGTCTATATGATGTACTCATTTATGTTATCTTTACCTTTATGCTTTAGTGAAACTAAATTCGCTAAAAGCGTGCTAGTTTCGGTTGCCTTTAGCAAAGCATTTTTCCAGTTTCCTCAAGAAACTCCCTAGCAGTAGTTACCTTAGCGCCCTTGAATGTTACTTGACTTCCACGCTTCATAAACATAAGACTCATGTGGTTTGAATGATCCTACTAATTCAAATTTCGTTTTATTAACAGAACTCTTATTGTAAGAGTAGTGGATTGTTCAGTCTTTAACGCAATGTATAGATCCATGCCCAAGAACGATATAAACGTTCTTTTTCCTGCCCTTAAACTTTGGTTTAAATACAAGAATTTAATTGATTAGTTAGCAGATATTGTAAAAGTATATAGATTAACCGAATAGAGAACTTAAACCTAAATAACATGTTCACATGGGAACCTATATTGAACAATCAATAATTTTAAAAAATGATAAGCCCCATCACAAGAGACCGAACACAACATTGATATTTAGTATTTGAACAGAAATAACAACTTGTAAGTGGCACTCTTAGTATAGTAATCAAATATTGACAATAAATCCGGCTAAACATTAAGTCTATCTTTAGACCGACTCAATGTTCACATAATGAAAAACTTTACAATTGTTACATATTTATTACTATAGATGTGTAAATAATTCGACCAAATATTAACATTCTTTTGGGCTGGTCAATACCATATGAATTACCTACACATAACATTTCTAATATTCCAAATAAATTAATTTGGACAAAAGATGTTAATTTGGTAGTTTGTTGCTTCAACTAATCTATTTTAGAAAATTAGTAGTCTGAAGTACCAAGATTTGAAATTGATTGTCCCTTTATATTTTGTTTTATTTATTTTTTCATTTGTTACCAAAAGAAAAAAAAAATATACGCTTGAATAGGAAAGCTGCAACACCTGGAGGCGTCGTGGCTGCCATTTTGAACAAGAGTTTTTTGAAAAATCTCAAAAATTCTAAAATTTTGATATCTAGGGTTTAAAATTCAAATTCTAGAATTTTGTAAAAACCAAACTATGAGTTTCTACCGAAGAATCTTCATTTAATCTCAATGGTTTAACATGAATTGTCTCTGATATCACTTGTTAAAACGTTAAACTTTATAAAACTAGAAACTTTAGAATTTGAAAACTTAAATTCCTTTATGGTCAAGATCCTTCAGTCAAATTACTAAGAAAATTAATAATACGTAACATATCTTAATTATTTGGGAATGATTCTTTAATACTGATCTTGATTCACGATCCTAAACCTTGGCTTTTGGATCTTTTGATTCTTGAGTTATTGATCTTGATTTTAACTTCTTGCACCATAATCTTGATTGTCTTATTTTTCAATTTAATTGCTCAAATCTTTTTTCTTGATTATTGATTGTGGATTTTGGATCTTCCTCTTCAATATACTTTATCTTGTATTCTTATATTGATGAGATGACACTAAGAATGAGAATCACATATGAATTAGGAACACTATAACCTTATATATAGCTTCCATATTTATTTGATCAATCGTCAAATACAATCCTAATGGATCCGGAATCTACACATATAATCCACTTCACACTTTACTTAGATACCCAAAGTCCAACAATTTAATTTTTTATTATATCATTTTAATTGAACTCAACTTTAATATGACCTTATACATAATTAATTATTGAAAATTATACCACAACATGTTTTTAAAGATGACAATTCTAAAATTAGATATAAAGTTTACTTAAGCATCAATTAGGTATTCAATCAAAATTGAAATTATCTTGTCTATCCTCTCATTCTATCTATCTCTCTCTTACATCGCTTATAGCAGTAGCTCTCTCTCATCATTGGAGGCCACCGCAAGCTCGCAGCTACGAAAATGATAATGTCACCACCATGAGCCCCATAAGCGGCGATGTCACTGCAAAAGCGCACCGTAGCCGAGGAGATCAACAGTGAAGTGATGCTTACATTCTTGTTTTGAAGTGATGCTTACATTCGCAAGTACCAAGCATATGCCCAAATGTTACAGTAGTTAAAAGGGTTCGAAGACTAAATTTCAATTTGCTAAGAAGAGTGTCGTTGCTACTGGATCTTGCTGCTTCTATTAGTGTCGCTGATGAAGATGACCTATACATTTAGGATGTTCATGTACTACTACGAGCTATGTTGCTCATTTTATACTTCTATGTTGGGTGTTTGGGTGATCCTGCGAATTAGGTGTTTGGGTGATTTGTGATCTTGTAACCAAATTTTGGTTGTGATGTTGGGTGATTTTGTGAATTGGATTTTGATTGTAATGTTGAGTGTTTGGGTGATCTGTGATCTTGTGACCTGGTTTTGATTATGATGTTGGGTGATTTTATGAATTGGATTGTGATGAAGTAAGGTGGTGGTGATTCTAATAGTGATTGTGGTGGTAGTGCTGGGGTTAGGTTGGATTGGATTGGATTGGATTGAATTGTGGTTGTTTGCGCTGTAGAAGTGGTGGTGCAGTTGGTGGTTTTGGTGCTGGGTTTGGATAGGGTTGGGTTGGGTTTGTATAACACGGTTTGTGACCAATAAATTGGGTTAATCTGTGATAATTTGTGACCAATAAAATAGATAATTTGTGACATTGGCGCAGTGACCGGTTACATGTGAATTGATATTGTGTAGCATGTCTTTGTGCACTTATTACAGATCACATATCAATATTTACAGGTCATAAACCACTGATTTATGTTCAAAGGTTATTAATTGGTTACATTTTATAGTTCACATGTCACAATTCGCATGTCATATCGTATAGGTCACAGATATTTACATGTTCACAAATCATAGTTCACATTTCAATATTAATTGGTCACATGTTATAACTCACAGATCACAAATTATAGTTTACAAGTCACATGTTATAATGTATATGTTATATTATGTTCATAGATCTATAATTCACAGGTCAATATTAATGGGTCATAGTTCACAGGTCACATGTTATAATTCATAGGTCATATGTCACCATTCACAAATCACGCTCATATTATATACACTGATTAGAGCTCACATGCCAATATTAATTGGTCACATGTAACGGGTCACCATTCATAAGTAACATATCAATATCTACATGTCATAGATTATAGTTCACAAGCCATTGGAACAATATCAAAGGCAACTAATCAATGTAAATTCAAAAGAACTGATTAAATGCCATTGATATCTTTGAACTGGACACAAATTCAATTATTCAGATTTTGACAATGAGAATTGAAGTTATTTAATTCGATGAGTACTCTGTAAATTACACCATAGGCTATTTTTCAATTTTAAAAAATAAATTTAAATTACACTAGCCATTATGTTACTCCATCTCTCTACTATTTTGATCCGGTGATGCTCGATCTCCACTAAGCGATGATCAGTTTGTTGTTGAAAAAGATGCTCAGTCTCCAGCGATCTCTGTAGATTCTATCTTTCTTCCGACGAAGTTATTTGGATTTCAGTTGGTGGATGCCGATGGGAAGGATGTCGATGACTGTGGTCCCCATTGGAGAGAGATTGTAATTATTTTATATATAATTATTTATTTATATAATAGAATTTGATTTGCATCTGAGTTTTGGAAAATGTAGCTTATTCTTTGAAAATTGAACTGGTATATACTTAATCCCTGATTTATGAATTTTTTTATTTTTTTTTCCAATTACTTGAACATATAGGCTCACATGACAAATTAATAATCTCAAAAGCTACAATATATAAATAGATCGATCCCATTACATAATGCATTCAATTTTTGCATTTGTGTATTGAAATTGTTCGATAGTTGCCCCAAAAAATATGTGTTTATGTATTAAGAATCAACCGTTCCAAGTAACAAGTTAATCATAACAACAAAATTAAAAGTTTCGTTAAATACTCATGAAGCGGAATTTAATTGAAGGAGAGGAAGAAAGAGGACTGATTGCAAGCTCGTTTGTTTTTACGCGAAGATACATTACTAAGATCAAAGGAAAGCTTGAATAAGAATTCAAACTGATCAAGTTTATTGTTACAATTCCATTACTTTGATCTTTAAACCTAATTTTAAAATTACGTTACTTGATGCGAAGCATATTATGTCAACTTCCTTTCAACTTGCAAAGTGACTTCCCGGCCGACAATCGATGCTACTCCTGACTCCCTCACAATTGGATTGTTGCTACACCTGGTTTGTGTTACATGTATATATTCAGTGGCTTGGTGCAGTCGTGCAGAGGTTTACTTGATACTTTTTAGTTCATTAATTTTCTGTCATGATCCATTATTTCAAAATTGTCAAGGCATTTGGGGATCTCAAAATTTAGTGCTACATTTTGTTTTCTATTTGTTTTGAAGTCTAGCAGTTTCCATTTTACTTGATGGATAAACTTGGAATTGTCTTCGCGTTAATGTTCTCATTCATCATATTACTAGTATGAGAATTGTGATGCTTTAATTTGATTGATGATTTAGTGTGTGAATTGTGATCATTTACGATTTATGAAAATTGAGGAATTCGTAAATTTGTGAATATGTGAATTGTGATATCTTTGACTGTAATCGTGATAAATGGATTTTTATGATTTATGATAAATGTTCAATTGGTGTTAGAAATTTGTAAATTGGAAATTGATGGTAGTTTAAAATTAAGTTTAATTTTCATACAGATTATAATACTATTTTTCAACCGAAACGAAGAAAAGAAATTTAATTATTTAATTATTTGGATCCGTCCATGTCTATAGTACTTAGACTCTATTGGTTTTTCATTGTATTTTGGGAGACAAACTCTCGAACTAAATCTCAAATACGGTGAATGAGCGAATCTGTTTTAAGGATACTATATGATACACATGCTTCGGTTTGCAAATGTATTCTTTTGTAACGATTACATATTTACGCAGTATTATTTTGTGTTCAGTTTCTTTCTGAAATAATAACCATTGTTATATTTTGCTATAGTACTTGTTCTTTTTTAAATTACATAACTCTGCAAATCATTTCGGATAACAAATAAAACGTCTGAAAATCCTTATTTGGAAAAAGCAAGACAAACAATTCCTACACGCAATACTTGTTTATCTTTCAAAAGGCGTTGTACTCATTTGCTTGCGATGCCTAGACAAAGCTTCACAAGCTTTATGCCTACAAATCCAAATCCATAGTTTTGAACCTAAAGTTAGAGCTACCAACATTATTTTTGGTAATCAACACAACATAGAGTATCTTCAAAACATCAAAAGCAGAGTCGATGTTAGCTCTTGTAGATGCTTCTATAAGCGTTATGCCCTAAATCTAATAGATTATGAATATAAACACTTTTGGTATATAATTGATGCATTTTATTTACGGTAGATCTATTGTTTAATTAAATTAATATTCTAATAAGTTAAATATAGTCCGTAGATATATGTCTTAGCAATTTGTTAATCACGTGGAGTTATGATTGTAACATATAAATTACATATGACTGAATCTTTAATTTGTGGTTGTAAGTAATAACGAGATACAAATATCATTATTAAGAATAGACCATCATGTGTGGAATTTTTTACTTATGAAGTAGATAATTGATTTCACAAATTAAAGTGTGGTCACATTTAAATGAAATTTTTTACTTATGAAGTAAATAACTGATTTCACAAATTAAAGTGTGGTCACATTTAAATGTACACGTAAATATTTTGTTATAGAACAAAATATTGGAGATACACTTGAGAGATTCCACATGGATAACTAGTTTGAATGTCAATGGTCAATCTCTAATGTTCGATAGTGAATTTGCTCATTCGACTTGAGGTTATCATAGTACCTTATATGGAGATAGTCATAGTTTGATAATGTTAGATGTCATTCTAGCAAAAGTCGCTAATACGGCATCATTCGAGTATGTCAAGAATTATATGAAGGTTGTGAATGATCGATACATGATTCGTCACTTTTAGATAATAAGATATTATAATCTACATTTCATTCAATTAGATTGATAACAAAATCATTGGCTAATGTATACTCATAAGTTGAAAAGAGTTTTCATTTATATTGACTTAATAGTCGAATGAAAGATATGATTGATAATCGACATTGACACACTTCATATCTCGTAATTGATTAGATCATATTGACGAAGAGATTATAGCTTCACAATAAACGAATAAGTTTGGTTTTATCATACCACATGACATATGTTGTCCTGACACATTATTAGATGTCAATATGGGACAACGAATATGAATTAATGATAAATTAAAATGGTGTTTTAATTTATCCAATTGTCCTTAGATCAAAATAATAATTTACTTTGTTAAGCATCATGACCAAGAACTTAATGAGTCATACACAAAAGGAGAACTGGAAGAATGAAATATATTAATTAATTAATTCGAAAATGTTGTACAATTAATTAATTGAGTTACTTATTAATTGAGTTAAATTATATTAATTAATTTATGCATCAATTTTAATTAATTAAATTAATTAAAGATCGAACGGAGTTAAATTTAAGAGATGAGCCAACCCCACTTGAACTACTATTATAGTATTATCATTATCTTGCTCGTACAAGATTAGAGAAATTCTAATTCTTTGATTCTTGTTCTCCATGTGAATTTTTATTGGAGTCTGGACAATTGAACATCTGTAGATTGCTGATCGTAATTGTTCATGTTCAAGATAACCAAAAGAGCTTATAGAATCCAACAAAGGTATAATTATTTATCATAGTTTCTCTCTAAACACAAAGAATATCCTCGACGAGAATTGAAATTATTTTTAAATTATACTGTGCATGATTAAGTAAATTCTCGACAACTTTCCTTAAATGATGATCATGATCATGATCATGATCTCACAATGTTTGCTCTTAAGGGATTTGGAAGTGGGCCACAGGTTCGGTAACTACTTCCAAAACCCAGTCTCCTATTGAGCATCTATAAAAGTGAATAACACTCCTTGCACTAGAAAAGCCTTAAAGGGGCAACCAATGATACAAATGTAAAAAATTCAGATATAAAGTATTGAGATTTATCTTTAAAGTATCCAATCAGCCTCCAAAATTAATGTTCACTAGGAACACTGAAATCCTAATCTTTTCTATTTTCTGAACCAATTAAAACAATTTGTTAATCTCACACAAGTAATAAACCGAAATCGATCGGAAGAACGAGCAGAAGATGAGAATCTCAATGAGGATTTCGAAAGAGAAGAACATAGAAATGGTTTATAATCCAACAGCAAATATTTACTTCAACATTTTTAACCTTTTTTGGGAAGCTAAATTCATTGTTTTACACATCACAACTGGGGAAGAGAGCTAGAAAGAGATACCACACAACAAACATCATAGATCGAAGATTTATGGCTCAGAATTAAAAACTCAATTGAAGCAATTCAAGGGAAGCAAAATTGATTTTCTTTCATCTCTTTGCAATTATAAATCTCGAGTGATGAATATTTAATACTTTTTGTAATTAGCATACAAGGCTATATTCATTAAGTTTTAGGATCATGATGTAAACCATTAATTTGCCCTTTTTAAGTCAAGACTTTCTGCTTTGAAGTATGATTTGTATTGATTAATTGCTATCATTTTTATAATACTCATTTGAATACTCGATCACTATTTAGATGAATACATCGCGATAATTTTTTATGCTTTATACAATTAAATTAGATAATCTTGTAATTTAATGCATTGCTACGTATTCAAATTCGGGATAGGGATATTTTGGGTCATACTTAGAAATAGATTTGATTTTGCTCGATAGATGTTGTTAGACTTTATGTCAATCTATACATAAATTAGGTTAAAAGATAAAAGTTGAGTATTAAACTGAGAGGTTAATGGTGAACTCAGATTCCTAACACATTTTTATTCCCATAAAACTCATTGAAAATTATTTCCTTAGTATTTAGTACAGTATTTGTAGTTAGTAATACAAACTAATCGAATCATCAATTGTGTGTCATATTCGTTTCTCTAGCGCGAATTGATAAAATTTAAATAAAAGAATAATGTTCGTGTGAATGATAATCTAAAAATTCCCCAAAATTGGTGTTGTGTAATTTTGTGCGGTTTTCTCAATTCACCAAATCAACGGGATTTCACCATTTCTCATATTCTTTTTTAATTTTACCTTTTATAAAATAATTATTTTTGGCCAATATTTTTGGTTCAAAACTAAATTGTAAAGAAAAATATATTAACTAAAAAATTATTTATCATTTAAAAAACTATATTATAATAAAAAAATACTTATAAGTAAAATATTACTTGTAAGATAAGAAAAATTACATTATAATTAAAAATTACTTATAAGTAAAAAATCATTTTTATGTTAAAAAAATTGTTTATAAAATAAAAATAATACTAATAAGACAAAATTTGCTTCAAGTTATTTAAAAGAATAAAATTTATTTATAAGTAAAAAATATTAACTTAAAATTTTAATTAATTTTTTAGATTAAATATCAACTTATATGTAAAAATAATATCTATAAGTAAAATATCACTTATGATTAAAAAAATTCATATAAAAGAAAATCTTACTAAGAAATATATACGTAATTTTATTCTTTTAAAAAACTTACAAAGTATGTGTTGGAGAGTTTTAAAAATCGCTACTAAATCCACTCAAAACTTATTCGCTCATAAACGTTCAAAATCGATATTTTAAAAAATGCTCACAATCGGTACGACGAAACTCTCGAGCAGGCCCTAACCATTTTTATGTCATTTTTATCCTCAAACTTTCCATTATATAACATATTTTGTATTTGATGATAATTTAATGTCCAAAAATCGGTTGAAATGACGTAAAATAATTTATTTTTCCATCATATTTTAAAAAATAAATAAATAAAAAGTGCAAAAAAATTATTTTTTTCCCTCATTTCATAACATGAAAACAAAACATTTTGATATAAATCATTATCAATGAGACGTATTAATTAATGGAATGTTGATGATAATAATTGAAAGGAAAAAAAGTTAAGAAAATAATTAAGCTATAATATGCTAAGATTGAGAAGTAATTACAATTGAGGGCGTGTTTGGTAAAAATTAAAATTGGATTAAAATTGAAAAATTAATCGTTATTGTTGACTTTTATTAAACGAGTGAAATTCAATAAAGACCCTAATTTTCTAATTGAATTTTAAGCACGATCGTAGACGCCTTAAATATAATAAATAAAAATTATAGTGATAACTTTAAAAGTAATTTATTTAGGGTGTGTCTAAGTCACATTATTTTGGTAGAATGTAATCTGAAATAATAAATTGTTGGAGAATGTGTGATTGAAAAAGAATGAAAAATTATTAATGTGATGAAAAATATTATTTTATTAAAAATTGTGTGGTTGAAAATAAGTTTTGAAAAAATTAGCATCAAGCATGTGGTTTTAACTTTTTTTTCAACGGTTTTTTATCATATTTTGGAAATAGAAATTTCTTACATTTATCAAGTTGTTGTCACCACCTCATTCAAGTTCAATCAGATTGAGAATGTTTTTACCAGCACTAAGATGACCACTCTAATCAACATCTTGATTTTAGTTGAAACTTCTGGACATGACAACGTGAAAATGGATCAGACCCCCCCAACAACTCCAGTCTCAAGTCAGCCAAAATGAACATATTTAAGGTTCCTGTTTCAGTTTTATTCACGTCCAAACTAGTAATGCGCCACCCCCTGCCCACCACAAAAGGGGGCACGTTGGGAGCAACAGAAAAACATACGCGCACACTCGCGCACACAGAGAGAGGGAGAGAGATTTGCAATGTTGGAACTTTCTTCGATCATACTTGTATTCTACTATTCACTTGCTACATTCAGGGAACCTAACTGAACAGAAAAGTACGAATGTTATAATACCTCTTGAGAGATTCTGTTCCACTCTTCACACGCACATACAAAAGACATATGATATAACCAAACTAACCCTTGTAATAGCTATATATAGCCACTCTACGATTTAACTCCCCTTCCATACAGCACATAACAAGCCATTTTTTGCCCTCAGAATTGCATGCTGGCATTCGAAAAATGCACTTGCTTTTAAAATATTAGAGCATTTCAAGCTATTGAGATAGCTACTGGCTTTCCTCGACCCATGGAGAATCCCTTAGTGCCATCTGGCATGCGAGGGACAGGAGATGCTTTGGCTATAGTCAGCTTCTCAGTATTGACAGAAGCATCCAATGGTGAAGATGCCAAATGACTTCCTCCGTTGATGTGATGCTGAGATCGCCCCCGGCCATGTCCCTTGCCCTTCCCACTGCCATTGCTGCTGGCAAAATTGTGCGCTTTCCTATGTGAGCTATAGTTCATGTTATCCTCCCCCTGTCCAAGGGAAAAAAATCAGTACTCAAATCTCAGAATGGAAGGGAGGAAAGTAATTATGCCCAAGCACTTCAGATGACCGTTTTAGATAAACCATACCATGGAAATCCAGCTTCTTCTAAACAGTAATCAGTATAATTTTACAATTTCATGTACCAAACATCACATTTGGAAATATGAAATCAGAAGTTAAGTTCTTGAAGATTATTACAAATTTACAATACATTTAAGCCATAACTTCTTACATGATAACAAGTGAGCTTTACAAATTTCAGCTCAGGAACACCCATGTTTATAATTATTGAGTATTAGCATGTATTCCAAAATAACTCGTGTCAATTTCTGCCAAATAAGCAGACTTCAACCTAGTCTTTTCTTAAATTCATTTTCTTTAACCAAAAGGTAAGACAGATAGGAACACTATGACAGGAATATGCCCTCGTATATGAAATATATTCCAACTGAATCATTTCATCTACTTTCCAACAGAAAGAAATTAATTACAATAAGAACAGGAATCTCAATGTCTCTTACTTGAAACTCATATGGTTGAGCATCTGACTGCTGCAATGGATCTTCTAAATGTTTCTCCTTGAGCCGCTGCCCCTCTGGCACAACTGCCTCATCTATCTTACCATTGGACTGACCATCATGAACTTTCTTACCTCGCACTTGAGCAGACTTCACCTGTGTATTGAAAGTAATAGCGCAGATATATTTAAAAGATAATTTCAACAACCAATAATCTGACAAAGGTCATGAAACAACAAAGCCTTAACTCGTACTTTAACCATGTTCACTTCCCTCACCTCCCCTTTAAATGCATTGCGGAGATATCACCCCAGATGCACAAAAAGCAAGAGGAAAAGGACTAGTGTAGGACAGCAACATCTAAACTATTAAACTATGAATTATAAAGATTAAAATGATAGCATTCTTGTAGCCTTGTTTTCAATATTTAAATATTTATCTACAGCTAAGAATCAAGCTTCGTTTTAAACTTTTCTAATAAAGCATCCATGGAAGTTCCACTGGCACATGATGAACAAAGTAGCACTGGCATGTATTCTCATAAGAATATAAATAGTGCTCAGAAAATATATAGACATAACAAACAAAATTGTTTGGTACATACTGCATTCTTTATCAGCAAACGGACTTTTAGACCATTCCTCCAATTGCCCTCATCATTTAGTTCCACAATCTGTAATGAGCAAGCACGGATCATCGTTAGTAAAGCAGCCAAACCGAGCTGAGTTCAGAATTCATTGGGGGTGAGAAGATGAGTTTGCTCAAGGGTAAGAATCACATACTGCTTTCTCTGCTAACTCAACAGATTCATACTCCACAAATGCATGCAACTACATGAAAATATCAAATTCAGAAGTTAAAAGTGGGATCTTGCCAAAAATGAATACAACAAAAGCAGAATAATCAGCATCCTGATAATGACAATTATTCAAATTAATTCCATAAAATCGGATTCCTGCTTGTAGTCAATGACTAAAAAGTAATTTGAAGGCACTCAAAATACAGCATTACGAAATGCGTTCCATTTTGGGTTAAAGTATGTTGCTCGGACTCGGGTACGGGTATCGAGCACAGGTATGTATCTAAGTGTCGGATCCATTATTTTCTAAAATATAGGATACGGAGATATGGCTAAAAAAAGTCCAGATTTT